>CABFOV010001510.1:17045-32276 GCA_902141375.1 Timema poppense
GTGGCGTAGTTGGCTAACGCGCTTGTCGTGTTGAGCTCGACTGCTGAGGACGGGGAGATCGAGGTTCGAATCTCGGTCGGGTGAACTGGGGGTGGTGTTTCCTAAATGGTTTTCCACTCTCCCTCCACGCAAATTCGGGTTTACTTCCTCTAATTCAACCTTCCCAATTCCTAATCCATTAGAGTAATTAGTACTTAAAGCGTATAACCCGAACGGGTAGTAAGACGCGGTGCTAAATATTATTATTATTATCACCTCATCTTATCATGACATGGGTAAAGCCTCGACGGAAAAGGATGTATGAATAGTACATTCGGGCTTCCCCTGGGAAACAACAGTACTTTAGTACCGGCTAATATTCTCACTACTGGTATACGAATAGCTTAGCCCAGACACGCAATAATACATTACTCTAAAGGTGGTTTTAACGTCAAAGACAATAAACTCACAATCCCCTTGGTTTTCATTGAGTGGAACATGTGGTTTTAAATGTAGTTTCTACATCATTTCTGTACGCTAATGCGGGAGATAATCTCTATATTTATACTCTTTAGATTAAATAATTAACAACCCTTGTGTTTAGCATACTAATTAAAATACTAAATCATCCACTAACTCAGAGCTGCCGGTCAAATAAATACACTTTAGGACTAAAAATCAGTAATCATTACTCCCGATCGGGATTAGAAATCCAACTACACCGTCATCGGTAAACTATATCATGCGATATTTAAAACTTAGTCTGCCTGTGCTGGTGACATTATCAATTCCTTTCAGTAGGTCATGAGGTACATTAATGGTACGTTATCATTATTCTTACACACTAGACAACATTTAAAATTAATTTAATGCTATTGATTGCGCCGCCATTACACCTGTCTACAAAGGGGAAATGTTTGACATATTTGTAATTCAGCATACATATCTACACTCTAATTAAATATTAGATAAGCATTACTAAAATTCATATGTATATGCGTCATTTTTTAATTATATCTAAACAACAAAACTACTAAATTAAATTTTAATAAAATTTCCATCTAAGGAAAGTTTATTTAGTGCTACGCCAAAATAGCCCCACATTAATCACTGTATCAGTTTAATTATAAAGTAGTGTTTGTAAATTTTTAAGACAAAGTGATTATTTTGATTATTTTTACATAAAGTAGGAAAATGACAGTAAATACAGTGTTTGACTGCTATAAACGTTACTAAAACTACTTTTATATATTAAATATATTAGGCCTATATACGGGATTTTTGGAAACTCAAAGCCCAAACTGAACATAACATTTGTTTGAACCAAAAGTAATAGAACATTCTTATACACTTACATTAGGTGAACTATGCTAATACCATTAAATTGTGTTCAAAGTTTCAGCGTACAGCGCCGGGAGAGCAAAGCTGTACATGCATGCGTGTAGAATAGGTTGCATAGGAGTTAGGCGCCTGGCATTTCACACCTCGACATCTTGGAGCACGGCAGCAGAACATACCACAATTAATAGTAAACAACACACCAGTCCAACTAGAAATGCGAATACATTATGAGTGTCATCATTAACGTTCCTACATGATAGAAGTGCTTGTCATTGTGTAGTGCTGTGCGCCTAGCTCCTATGCAACTTGTTATAAACGCATGCTTGAACAGCTTTGATCTACTAGCTTTGTACGTCAAAAATTTGAAAACAATTTTATGATATTAGCATATTTTGCCGGATGTAAGTGTATAGGGATTTTGTATTACTTTTTGCTCAAACAAACTATATGTGTAGTCTGTGCCTTGAAATTACAAACACCTTGTATACTGATATAATCATGCTAATAATATAGTAACATATTATTAATACCGAGCTTAAAAATGTGTTTTTATCTTCTAAAATGTTCTTCCCAACGTGATATTTATATATACAAAGCTAATTAGTAAACTATAAGAGCTAAGATATATTTTATTAACTTAATTTCATGAATATATTTGACTAAAATATACTTTAGTTTAATTAAAAAATGTTATTTAATAATTGATAAAATAAAATATTAAACTTACAAAAACCTTAGATTAGGATTTATTCTTTAGTTTAATAATAAATTTAATGAACGCATCGTGTGTACATATAAAAATGTAATTGGTTCTTTGAAGTAGTGGAAAGTTAATTAATATTTATTATCTAATTATTATGATTCTTACTACCCATTCGGTATATTCTCAAATAACCCTGATACCAATATATTATTATCAATTAGATGTATAATATAGGGTTTAGTAACTAAAAATATAATGAGAAATATTTCTAAAGGGTAATTAAGAAATATGGCAGAATTATTCACACAAAGAAAAGATTTATACTTATTTTAACTAAACAATCACCCCATCTACCCCTTTCTGCTTCACCCAATCAACTAAATCTACACTTCATTATAACTGGTGTCCCCAGCTGGGATTCGAGCCCCCGGCTCTGAGACAGACAAATAAGCTGGCACTGAGATAACCTGGTAAATTTTAATTAGTTTGAACAGAGAGGATTAGGAGCGTTAGCTTTAAGTAAATTCAGCAAAATTGACTAGGAAAAAGATAGCAAATGTCGACTGAGAAAAATATCTCACAAACTACCAAAAGGAGATTAATATTATTAATATTATTATAGAATACATGTGTGTGTGTGTGTGTGTGTGTGTGTGTGTGTGTGTGTCACAGTGATATCATCATAGCGAAAGATACAAGTAAGCCAATAGTGTAAGACGCGGTTATATTTTATAAAGATAAACATTAAGAGTTTTAAGAAAATAGAGCATGTATGACTTTGTGTATTATGTTGTTGAAGCAAAGGGAGTATATATGATAGGGAAGTGTGGAGAAAGTTAGCAAAGATGGATTAAAGCAAGGAGTTGTTTCATGATCTGAATGGACAACAACTTCTTGCCTACCCCATAAGGTAACGGCATTATTAGGTATGTATATGTGTGTAGGGTTTAATTATTGACTAATCATTTAATTCTATAAGTTTTGCACACTTTTAAGGAATTGCTTAGATTATCTCAAAGCAACAAAATGACAAGACTTAAACTTTGCAAAGATGAGTTTCTCAGTAGCCAAATTATATTCTTTTTCACAAATATTAATCTCAATAAAGTTTCAAAAGCTTGAATCAAGTAATCTAGATTATCTAAAGTAAGATTCTACTTTTTAAGCCTAATTGAAAAAATCAATTAATAAATAAAGGGGGAGGAGAGTATATATAAAAAAAAGTTCTTTTCAGCTGCGCCTATTCTGTAATGAACAAAGTATTTTCAAACTTTGCACCCAACTCCATCAATACAACGAAATTCTCATCCCTCTTCAGAACAAAATAACAATAAGCATTTGCTATTATCCATTACGTACTTGTGGAGTACTACGTACAGTACCTATGAGAAGATTTTAACCCCTCCATCAACACACAAAATACATTAAGTAAAGATAAATTAGACAATAGAAATTTCAGCACCAATAATTCTCAATGTAGTGTTGGCATTAATCTCCATATATATTACATCTACCTCCCTCTCTTTTCACTTCACACACAAAAATATGTTTCCCCACCCCTCCCCCTCTCCCCTTAATGCTTGACGTGGCGTTCAATATATGGTTGAAACGTACTAAGTACGATTACTAACTATTTCAAGAGTTGAAGGGGTTGAAAGGTAGTTGAGGCATGGTGCAACGTAAATAGGAGGCTCCACTATCTGCATCCATGGTTAATGTATCACGTTATATCATAAAGGGAAACACTCGCTATGGTATGCACGTTGTCTAAATGTCAGGCTCATTCAGTCTGGTTTGCCAGTGAATGGGAGGCTGGGGTTCTATTTCCCGGCTGGGTGTTCTGAGGTTGGTTCTTCCTGAATGATTTTATACGCTCCTTTCACGTAAATGCAGTTATCTTTCCTTTAAAATTCCAACTTTATCAGCTCTTTAGTGTAATAATTGATGTATGTTATATTCGGAAAAGTTGACCTAGGTGGTTTCAGGTAAATTGTTCGCCTCGGGACCCTATGTTGGTTGGTACAAACCCACACAAGGTCAACGAATTCTTTTTATTGAGCGATCAAAAACAGTAGCACGACTTTCTTCGGGAAAGACGTAGGTCTCGTGTCAATTGTGGCCTTTTCTTTCTCGCTTGCTCGTAGAAATCCAGTGCGGAAAACAACAGGAAACCACAGCACTTTTCTTATCTTCCCTAGTACATCTGCTTTCTACCAGAAGGTACGGGCAGCATTAACCAGTCGAGGGGTGGGAAGCATCTCAAACCAACCTTCAAGATGATGACTCATAAATCAATATTCGTAAAACCCAAATGGGTGCTAAATCAGAGCGAAAAATAATAAAAAAACGAGAATCATAGATACGTAGGATTCTGTCAAGATTTTGAAACGGTTTTAAATAAAGATTTGTGAAACCTGATCAACACTTGGCAAATGGACTGAATAATCCTTTTTATAAATAATGATTAGTTTAAGGACCTATTTCGGCTGATTAACTGGGATATTAGTTATACGATTATGCTCTAACCAGAAAATGTATCAAAGGTTGGGTTTCTGCATAATTCATTTGACAACAAAGAAATTGTGAAAAGTTAAACAAAAAATATTGTGTTCTATTTAATTTAATTTTATACAACATTATACAAATTATTTTTCTGAATTCAATCCCACCATTTTATAGAGTGGAATACAGACTAAAAAATATCTTATCAGAATTTTTTATCTAAAAAGTATTTCATATGATTATCAAAATATGTTTTGTTTTTCTGAGGTGATCTACTCATAGATAGTTTAGAGATAACTAGTGATTGTTAAAACAACCTATAATAAACTTAATAAAAAAAATTTATTTCATCATCTCGCCTGCTTTCAAAGAATGTAAAACTCAGAATATACTAAGCAATAATTTAACCGGTTGTTCTCTATGGTTGTGAAACGTGGTTTCTAACCTTGCAAGACGAAAACAAATTTATGGTGTTCTAGAATAAGGTGTTTAAGACGATATTTGGTCCAAAAAGAGATGATATCACCGGAGATTGAAGGGTATTACATAATTGTGATTCAAATACCCTTTACTCATCACAAGACATTATTAAGGTAATAAATAATCATATTTGTGGGCAAGAAGACGTGCAGCCCGATTGGGGGATTCTAGAACTTTAGTCAGGTTATTGACTGTAAACACAATGGAAAGAGGCCATTAGGAAGACCTATACGCTGATGGGAGGATAACATTAGAATGGACCTGAAAGAGACAGGGTGTGATGAGGTGGACTGGGTGGAACTAGCTCAAGGTAAGGATAAGGTGTAATGAGGGGTACTGGATAGAGCTAGCTCAAGGTAAGGATAGGGTGTAATGAGGGGTACTGGATAGAACTATCCAAAGTTAGTTAGTTATAGGGTGTAGTGAGGAGACTTGGAAGAACTCGCTCAAGATACTGTATATAACCATCCTAAGAGAGTGGTGAAGGGTACTGGATAGAACTTTCTCAAATTAGGGATAGGGTGTAATAAGGTGGGCTGAATAGAATTAGCTCAAGTTAGGGATAGGTGGTGTACTTTTGTAAGTGCGGCAAATAACTCTCTAGCGTCCCTATAGTAAGTAAAAAATTATGCACAACTTTGAAGTAGCCTACTATTAATTTTCCCAAATCTACCATTGAAATGCGATTTCACTATCTAAATCATTCAGCCTGATTTGTGAAAGTACGAAGTTAGCAAAGAGCTATGTTAAGTGCCTAAGAGATCCTTCACCTCCTTTGCTCCGTGATTGTGTTAAGTGGCGTGTGAAGAATGAAGTGGTGTCGCATCAAGGGGGTTTGAATGACACGTATTGTTTGGGCGAGGGCGGAAGAGTGCGTTGTTACCACTCTAACAAGAACCCACGAAACCTGTGCGCTCTCCTCCCCTAACCGCCATATTGGTTCTAGCCTGAAGGGTTTTTGTTACTGTAAGGCTTTGTAATCGCTACAGAGTGACATTACGTCAATGTCAAGAACTGCAAGAGGTTACGAGGAAACCTTCCTTCTTGCTGCGATAAGTCAAGTGATGTCGAGTGGTTGGAAGGGCGGGGGGGAGGGGGGGGTTTGTTTATACTCTATTAAATGAAAGAAATGTTAATGGTATTGAATCGTTTCAAGATTCAAGGTGATAGATTACTATACTGATGGTAGAAAATTAAACATTAAGCTGCATAGCGCATTACGTTTTTTTTATATATTCATTACTGTTTACAGCCTGTGGCTTGAATAACTTTTTAATTCAAGTCATGTATTTTCCAATACTGGCTTGCTAGGCCTGTCGTAGCTTCATTCATGTGCCTTATAATATAACTTAAGACTAGGACAGGCACAACATCCAGTCCCTGGCCGTTAATTTATCACTGTGACAGGGTAAATACACATTTCATCAATGGTAAATTTTTCAGTCATACCGGGAGTCGAACACGAGAATCTAAGCTCAGAAGACAGACACACTACCTACTGAACTAATATGTAGAGATATGGCATTATATCTAGTGTTAAAAATAAGATGGAAGAATCGTATTACGTTCTGGTAAACCCCCCCCTTTTTTTGTGTATGCTTCTATGGTTGGTCAATTAGACATCGCTGGGTTTCTACTGGCAGTGATGGTTATGTAACTTTCTTCTGAGGGTGAGGCACCATCTAAGTGTGATTACTTCGACAAGATGATATGTAATTATAATTATGACGACCATTTGGGGCCAGTTTCATATTCAGACTTAGTACGCTTCAAGTGTGATGCTATACTAAACACAAGGTGACACCTACTTGGACTAGAATTAAATGGGCCAGTTTCTCATATCAAACTGGCCCATTCTATTCGAGTTTAGATAGGTGTAGTCCTGCATTTAGTACAGCACTGCACTTGAAGAGCACTCACTCTGAATATGAAACCGGCCCTTGAAACCAATTTAAACCTATTTAACAAGTCCATGGCAATCATAAGAACAATTTTCGTTCAGGAATAATACTTACAGTACTGCTGGAAACGAACCCAGGACCTCTAAATAAGTATCTAATCACTAGATAAAGAAGCCAGCATCTCATTTATACTATCGATGATTTTATATTATTAACAGAACGGAGTGAGATTCTATTTTTATTCGACTGTTTAGTATCTCGTCTGACTGCCTGTCTGTTCCACGATTTCTGCAAAATGCATTTGACACATTCTAACAAGATTTGATAGGGACATTATTTTAACATACACAGCTGAACTACAGTAGCCCCATGACTTCTTTGGTGTTGACTGACAGCTTACAGATGACTTCTGACAGTAAACATTTAGGTGTATACTTAAATTTTGACCGTCAGAAGTGACAGCTGCTAAACACATGTTTTTGCAGTTTATTTGATTCGGCGTAGGGATACATAATTTGGTTTAGTAACTTTTCAAAGCTGTCAGTCAGCATCAAAGAAGCCATGGGGCTACTGTACATATGATACTAATGTATTTTTGCAATGCTGGGTACTTAATGTTTGTTATTATTAATATTATTATTTAACATCGCGTCTTACTACCCGTTCGGGTTATACGCTTTAAGTACTAATTACGCTAATGGATTAGGAATTGGGAAGATTGAGTTAGAGAGTGGAGGGAGAGTGGAAAACCATTTAGGAAAAACCACCCCCAGTTCACCCGACCAAGATTCGAACCTCGATTTCCCCGTCCTAAGCAGTCGAGCTCAACACGAAACTAGCGTGTTAGCCAACTACGCCACCGAGGCGAGTGTCTCAAAATGATGCATTAATCATTTTTTAAATGTTCTGAAAATCTAAAAATGACACCTGGACATGGGAAACTAATCCGGGACCGTTGGCTTAGTACGCCAATACTTTTACACTGAGCTATCCAGGAATCGTCCCATGCATTGGCGTACTAAGCCAAAGGTCCTGGGTTTGATTCCTGTGTCCAGGTGTCATTTTTCAATCTTCAGAATAAGATATCTAGATGGAGTAATCCTCACTAAAAGCATACATAATAGCCATGCTTATTTGATTCTTAAATTTTTTGAATGTATGTAGGGAAGTCTACTTTTCACATAACTATGTATAAGCAATATATTGCATAAATAATAAATTTTATTTGGTTTGTATCGAACCCGACGGCATAAGGCGGCCCTCTTTCTACATACTTAGATATTAAATTGGGTGAGTTTGGCGTTTAGATCCCATCTGGGTGTACTGATGGTGTATATTTCCCTAAATTTAGTTACACTCTTTCTTCTCGCAAATGAGAATGCATTTCCATACCATCATCTCTACCCTATAAGTGGATTTAATATATATATATATATGCCTATATTCGGAAGTGTATTCTAAGGGATAAAACAAGTATTTTTCAACAAAATATAGACCTACTTCGGTGGCCGCATGGTCTAACGCACTACTCACACAGTAAACTAGACTGTTGACGATGGAGAGATTGGGTTTCAAAATCCAGTCGGGAGTAATGAAGGTGGTTTTTCCTAAATTGTTCTCCACTCTCTCTTTCCACGTAAATGCGGGTTCACTTCACTTAAATTCAACCTTACTCACCCTTAGATCACCAGGATAATTAGTACATATGCATAAAATCTGAACAGGTTTTAAGTAATACGCTGTGCTAAAATTAAAATATATAGATCTTCCATCAATTTCCTTCTTATTTTTCTTAGCAATCATTAAGTAATGAAGTAACGGATTAAGAAATAAATTTAAAGCTGACTTACAAACATCAATGTCCTTCTTATCTTTCTTAGCAATCATGAGGTAACGAATTAAGAAATAGATTTATAGCTGACTTACAAAAAAAAATCTGTATATATTTACTGTCCTCTAAAGGTTCCAGGCACTTAATATTAAATACAAATAGTTTCCCAACTTGTTTTAGAAAATCCTATTTATATTTAAAAGTGAATGTTTACGTACAAATATATGCAAACAAACAAGTTAAATCTCTAAATGCTCACATTTCAAATAACTCTTTGTTTCTTATTTTATTTCATTTAAATTCACAGTGTCTTAATACCCATATTAGCTGTCCACATATTTACACTAATAGAATAGGTATGAGACAGAATTTAGAGGAAATGTATCTTCATTATCTTGGAGGTAAAATTATATATTTTAGGATAGAAAGAAATACACCATCCAACTCATTCTGAAAATTATAATCCCCACCTCCCTGTCACCAGTATACCACATGAGATGAGACTGACGCCTTAGTTCGTGTGAAAACCAGTGAGGGCTACTTCCTATACCTCATCCACAAACATCGAACCATGCGCATTTAAACGTCCCACATTACCTTTAGAATAAAAACACTAGCCTCTATACTACACATACCCCATCAAGGTTAGAATAAATTACTAAACAAACCATTAGCGTTCCGACTCGCAACAGGCTAATCTCAAGTAGATATACCACTTGGAAGCTTTTACCATTCTAGCTTTCGAAATATAGAGTGCTGCGATGCGACCTCACACATACATATAGCGCTGAAACATGGGACTGAATGCTTCATAATATATGACTGTTGTAGCTGTGGTCACGGGAATTGATAGAAAAATGACTTATGTTAAGTCAAAGATCAATATTTTAGCTAGAGAAATATATTAACCATCTGTTATACTATTTATGATTCAACGAAAAAAATTAAATGGAAGAAAGCAACGCTGTACAATTAATTAGGCTTATACAGGATGGGGTCGAAATGATTAGACGATATATGCTGAGGAAAGTGATGGACAACGTGTTGAGATTTGCCTAACATCCAGTGGAGTTCACCTGAGTGACATCTTCAAAAAGTGAAAAAGTGTAGTATGAAGTTTGCTTTTATTTCGCTAGTGAATATTTACCTTTCAATTAAAGTGTTAATTTTCTAGTTACTAATCATCTAATGGTTTAGGCCCCCCTGGTTACAGATCCATAGGTTTCAGGTTTGGTACTTGGCGATTACAAAATTTCTGTAAAGCGCTGGGTCTGGAACTGAGTCAACTCAACCTCGTGAGCGATTTTATTACTTTTCTAGAGAATTTGAAATTAAAACCAATCGGACTGCCGAGTGTTAGATATCTACCACTACCACTATTAGTCAAATATTGTTTTCTGTGGATTGGGGTTGTTTGTGAACTCATTTTACGGGCTGATTAATGTTTCGTTTCAAAGATTGCTTTCAAAACTTATTGGTTGACATATATTATTTTTGGATTGGAAATTATTCAAAGAGTGCAGTTGGATGGTGATATTCTTTTGATGTCTGCATGTCCGGATGAATTATTCGAACACTTCTAAACATCCTAGATATCTAATACTAGGATATCTAGGATGTTTAGAAGTGTTCGAATAATTCATCCGGTCATGCAGACATCAAAATAATATCACTATCCAACTGCACTCTTTGAATAATTTCCAATCCAAAAATAAATATGTCAACCAATAAGTTTTGAAAGCAATCTTTGAAACGAAAACATTAATCAGCCCGTAAAATGAGTTCACAAACAACCCCATTCCACAGAACACAATATTTGACTAATAGTGGTAGTAAAATATGTATAAATAGATTATATATACATTCTTACAAAAATATTAGAAATAAGAGCATCACATTTTAACAAAGAACATAAATATTCAGAATTGTATGGTTATTAAAGGTTGTACCTCTACATGTATTTAGATATTTTCAAATTTCTACTTTGCGAGAAATGTTTAATTCCATTAGTTTAGGTAATTTTTATGGGTGGCACCTTTCACATTTTTCCGGCTATTAATTAAAAAAAAGTCTCACAACAGTGTATTTGGGGCGGCTCTTATACTTGGGGTGAAAAATTTCAATCTTAAGCCACACTGAAAAGTTATTCATAAGAACCACGTCTTACGACCTGTTTAGGTTATTAGCAAAATGAAAGTTAAAAATATTTAAGTTTAAAAATTAGAGGTGACCTGGTGGTCTAGGGGTTAAGGTGTCAGACTTCTATGCTGGCGGCCGGGATTCAATCCTCGGTCCCGGCAAAGACTTATCTCATTACCAAATCCTTCCTTCACCTCTGGCAAGACATCTTGTGAATGTGGGGAATTCCAGGCCTCCACCGTGGTTCGGATTCCACGTTAAACTGTAGGTCCTTCATTTCATCTCACAATCACCCTACCATTACACATCAGCGTAAGTGCGTATAAACCGAACGGGTAGTAAGACGCGGTGCTAATAATAATAATAATAATAAGTTACATATCATCTAAAACTTTACCTTTTTAATCAATAAATACTCAAATAGGGTAAATATGTGGATAGCTCAGACGTGTAGTAAAATAAAGAGAGTGAAAATAAAGGATGGTTTAAAACGCTTTTGTTAAAAGAACTCTTGTATAAAACACACAAACAAGGCCTATTGTATTTTTCAGTAAAAATAAATAAATCTCAACTATCATTCATGTAGATAAAAGTTATTGAGATAGTAATCTAGACCAAAGTCATCCATAACCCAGTACTGGAAAAATTAGCCAGTACTAATGTACCGTTGCCCAGGGGACGACCGAATGTACTAATCTTTCCCGTGGAGGCTCTTTCCATGTCCCGATGAGATGATGGTGACAGGGAGTATGAGGGTATGGAACCAATGGAAACACTTAAACCTCACTTAAACTTAACTAACCTAGCCCTTGTGACCATTAGGGTTATTCATCTTTCAGGAAAAATACTAAAGTTACTAGCTATGAATCGATCCCGTGACTCCTAAGCTTGTAGCCAGATGCACTGACCACCACACCATGGGGCTGGTTAGGTGTTGAGATTAAGAAACTATAAATTAAATCAAGATCTCTGAATAAGTTTCGTAACGGATTGAATAATTATTATTATTATTAGCACCGCGTCTTACTACCCGTTCGGTTTATACGCACTTACGCTAATGTGAAATGATAGGGTGATTGTGAGATGAAATGGAGGACCTACAGTTTAACGTGGTATCCGAACCACGGTGGAGGCCTGGCATTCCCACACATTCACAAGATGTCTTGTCAGAGGTGAAAGAATGGTTTGGTAATCAGATAAATCTTTGCCAGGACCGAGGATTGAACCCCGGCCGCCATCACAGAAGTCTGACACCTTACCCCTAGACCGCCAGGTCACCCGGATTGAAGAAGAATGTCAACTGGGTGCTTAAATCATACCATAAGTCCTGTAACTTTATCAGTCCTCTATAGTTTCCCTATTTGGACTAATTTTACCCTAAATGCCAATGCCACACGCCCTTTGATTGTGTCCGAGTTCGGTTGGGCTCTGTACGCTTCGCGTGAATCATATTCACACATAAGAGGGTGAGAGTGTAAAATCGGTTAAAATGGGATAGTTGGCGTTGTTTGTGTTCGGCCGACGTTAATTCAAACCGAATAATTCCTCATCAACCTTGTTTTGAGTGATTGACGAAAATAACTTTTGTTTCACGGTTCACCGTTAAGTTAAATCCGTTTAATCCGGACTGCCTGTGAAATTAAAGGGTTTCGTTTTATTGTTTGACAGAAATGTGAAACAAATATCAAAACAGATTGTATAGGTTATCAATAAACAGAAATAATATCAATTAATTAAATTATTTATTTAATATTTAGCACCACGTCTTACTACCCGTTCGGGTTGTACGCTTAAGTACTACTTACGCTAATGGGTTATGAATAGGGAAGGTTGAATTTAGAGGAAATGAGCCCCAATTCACGTGGAAGGAGAGTAGAAATCCAATTAGGAAAAATCACCCCCAGTTCATCCGACAGAGATTCAAACCTTAATTTTCTCGTCCTCGGCAGGCTAACTCAACACAAAACTAGCGTGTTAGCTAACTACGCTACTAAGGCGGGTAAATAATTAAGTATCAAGTTTATTAGCATGTTGTATTTAATTGAAATACTAGGTGATTCACATCGGTGGACACGTGGTCTCAGGAGTCAGCCTAGACAGCATATTTTGTTCTGATTTTCCATTTATAGGGTTCCAATCTAATTCAGTTTTACTAAGAACTGTTAAATGCTTTTCCACTCCCCCTTTTTCTCCCCACGTAGATGTGGCTACATTTGGGTTATTAATTCCTTCTCATCCATTTCATTGGTGAAATATGAGGATAATCTGGATGGGTCGTAATAACAATGCATAAAATAAAGTGAAATTATAATAATTACAATTGTAATACAATTCGGTGTGTGTGTGTGTGTGTGTGGAATAAACGCCACAACTTTATAGTCTGGTTTGGCGGCAATGGGACGGTCTGCTTCTAAATTCCTGTTGGTTGTGTTGTGAGTTAATTTTTAAGTGATTTTTCATTCTTTCTTTATGCAAATTATGATCAAAAATATCTAATTTCCTTACTCTTTCTAATATAATTTAATTAAATACTTACTACCAGGATGGATAGTAGGACCCAACGAGCCTGCTTAAATGGCCGCGTGGTCTAACACGCTAATCTCGTGTTGGAATAGACAGCTGAAGACGGGGAGATCAGGGTTCTAACTCGGTCGGATGCACTGATGGTGATTTTCCCTAAATGACTTTCCACTCTCATTCCACGCAAATACAGGTGCACTTCCTTTAAATTAAAACCCTTCCTAATCACTAAACCATTGGTGTAATTAGTATATAGGCGTATAACACGAACGGGTAGTAAGATGCAGTGCTGAAAAAAAGATCCAAAGCCAGAATTAGAAATTGGGAAAAAAGTGGGTTGTTAGTTTAAAAACCTTCAAAGTAATTTTTGATAAACTACCATGATTTTGAAAATGTGTAGTTGTTAAATGATGCTCACAGCTCTAATTTTAGTTGTCTAAGCTCATATTTCCCAAAGAATTATTTAAAAATTTATTTTCCTAAAACTAAAAAAGAATAATATATTTTTATATATTATCGTTTCAAATAAAAATCCTTTTATTTTAAGAGAACAAAAATTTGTTCGTGATAAGATTTTCTTATCTCCAAGCGTTGCAAAGATGATAAAAATTTGAAATTTCCACTTATCTAAAGTGCCCTCTAAATAATTTTTCCAGAAAAATCAAATTTTATATTTTGGCTCTTCTTTTAAACTTATATACAAATTTTGATGCAATTTTGAGAAAATGAATTTTTATCTCTTTTAACCTTAGTACCTTTAAATTTTGGTTAAAATATATGGTTACAAAAAATACTCTGAAGAGCCTTACGAAAATTTTCGATACAAAGTTTTAGTCCAATCAGCCAAATGGATTCATCTCATTGATAAACAAACAAAGAGACCGACGGCATTAAAAACAAACAAAAAACACTTTTTATGGTTAAGGAGGTCATGAAACGTCATAATACATCAAAATATCTAATTGGATTTTTTTTTGTGAATATTTTACTTTCTCTCTTAAGAAGTAGCGAGAAAGTAAAAAAAAATTAGAAAGTATTACTATCTCCAAATAAAAATCATCCAATTCGAGATTTTGATGTTGTATGACGTTTCATGACCTCCTTAACCCTAAAACGTGTCATTTTATATAAAGGCCAAATGACGTAACCCTCAAAATGCAAATTTTACAAGAAATAGAAAAAACTGAATAAAAAATTATTAACTCAAGGGTTTTTATTATAATATTAAGTTAGTATGTATATTCATATCCTTTGATGAGAAAGTTATTAAAATGATTAAATAATTAAATCTAAACAATAGCGATTAATAACTTATTCCTCAAGTTTGTCCTGTAGCCTCATAAAGTTCAACTTAGAGCAATTTGCTTCTTCTGATGGTTACGCCTGAAACAATTTGTTTGGCAAGGATAGCACTTAAATTTTACCCAAAAAATATTTATTTACTAGTACAAAGATAGATAATATTTAAACAAACAAATATTAAGAACACATTTCAATCAACAGTACAAAAATCATTAAATTAAACAATTGAAAATTTTACTTATAGGTTTTATACTGTGGCGTCGCCCTTACTCTTCCTAGAAGACTAAGGCTGGCGCACAATAAGAAAATTAAACTAAAAAATAACAAGGTAGCAAAATTTGCATAGGGCGGTGAGAAAAGCAAGATATAAGTAAACAGCCTGTTTACTAATAGTGTCCTTGACTTGCACTCAAAAATATTTTGGACGCCAAGAAGGATAACAAAGGCAGAAAACTAAATTATGACAAAATATTTCAGAAATAACATGGTGTAGTTTTATTGATGTTAACAAAAAATTTGAATAGGATACATAA
>CABFOV010001510.1:32947-49408 GCA_902141375.1 Timema poppense
GGGAGGGAGGGGATAAAATTGTATCAAACGTGGAGCAAAATGAACATTCTGGACGTATTACACATTTACGGCGCATGCTCACCACACACCCCTTCACACCCCGCCGCGGGGGAATAGAGCATTTTACTCTTTCAGTGTTTATGGTGCGTTCAGACGAATAATGTTTTTTGTGGAAGGAGGACGCCATTATTCTTTCGTGTGATAACCAGTCAGTCGGCGCAGCACAGTGGGGGACTTTTGGTGAGTTTCTTGCACTTAGACTTTTTCTTGGAGCATTTGTTCCAATAAATGCTACAATACATTTTAGTGTATTATTTTTAAATTTCTTTCTTAGCCAGGCCAAATATTTCTTGAAGCAAAATAATAATAAGCTCCTCCAAATTTAAAAACAATGGAACTGGCTTTAGAACTAGTGAAATTTAGCTACTCTTCGTCTTTATCAGTTTCAACAAGAACATCAGAAATATGTCATTTGAGTTCAATGACAAATACTCTTCTTTAGAGGGAAATAGAATAACCATCTTCTCAACAAGTGAATGGAGGTTTTTTAACTTGGCACTTGAAATAGGCAATTTACCACCACCCAACAATTATTGTGGCTCAAGCTGTAAGAAATGTCTGGACTTTCTTTTTTGTTGCAAAGTCATACGTTTTTCATTTCCAGACTGGAAAGTATATTTTATTTTTACTGTTCGAGTTCCTTTTATTGAAAAAGAAAACAACCTTTTCTTATGTTGTGAATTTTTTTTTTTCTCTCCAACATCAGTTTGCTTTATTTAAAAGGGAAAAAGTGATAATTTAATCTTCTTAAAGTCTCTGAATTGATCGTGAGTCATTACCACCACTTAATAGGGTAAGCTACTCCTAGCATTTCTAATTATTGTAGGCCACTCTGATGGAGCCCAGACAACTTTCTTTCACACAGCATATTCAATTAAAGAAAGAGCTGAGTCAACAGGCATATGGGCGTGACCTGGTAGCAAGTATGTGATGCAGATACTTTCAATGGCGGATGCTGTTTGAACAAACAATGATAATGTAACAAGTATTTGGTGATTCTTATTCTGACCTGGACAAGAATCACAAAACAGAGACACCGACTTTACAGTTTTGCGATTGTCTACGCTGGACAAATATTTATATAAAATTGAACAAATCTCATTAGCCCTTCACTTTCAGTCTTGCTCTCCCCATATGTAACAGAATACATTCCTTGTCCTACTTTCATAATATATTGTCTCATTATACACAACATACTTACGAGAATAATACAAAAGAATGTTTTCTTCATGCGGAGTATTCAACACTTTTTGTAGGTCAAAACTAGCACAAATAAATGTTGAATCCCCTTTAGCATTTTCTTGATCTTGTATGTGAAATCGTGTAGACTCTTCTTTTTCCTTTCTGTGAGCCTCTAGGTCCTCTTATGTGTATGCAGTTTCTTCCTTCAACTTGTAGATTTTTTCCTTTTTCACAAATTTTACATTTGTCTTCCTTTGGAAAATGAAATCCTACATCGAAACGAGTTAGAAAAATGTTTAACACTTTTTCACTAACAGAAACCATTTTGTTGTCGATTCAATATTATTTGTATAATTTGTGTACAAAATTCAGATTTTTTAAGTGTGTTGGCAGGTAAACCCTTGTTTTGTCTGCTCTGCAGTAGTGAGAAGGAACAGCTGGCAGTTTTTTTAAAATGTAATTTTCAACATCTTCTTGTAAATTTAAGGTTTTTTTATTTTTTGGCTCGCCTTTACCTCAACTTTCTCCCTCTGCCGTATTAATGTCGGCTTTATTTTCTTCGGTATAGCGCATAACCTTCCGAGAAATGCAGAATGTAGCTAACATAAACTGTTGAAAAACTTTCTTTCTTACACCTTCCACCGGAAAGTAGTATTTCTTTGAACATTTTCGCCGGCTATCACCCTTTGCATACGTTATTTTAATTTCTACTCGTTCTACACATGAAACTAAAAAACTCTTTGCTGCAGGGAATTTTTCATTCAATAATAATTATCAAAAATTACTTTACTCTTGTTTTCATTACAATTTAAACCACACTTGTAAGAGCATCTCTTACGTTCACAAGGAACGTTCACCTTCGTTTCAGGTCTAACTATTTTATTTCGTTAGTGTAAATTTGGCCCGACAATCATAGTTTCTTATTTATTCGCCGACAATTTCACTTTTTTTTTCTCTCTTTCGAACTCCTGCTTCACCATCAATCTCACTCTCACCTTCATTGGAATTAGTGCTTATGTTTTCAATATCTGTCTTTTTTTATTCAAGTCTATTTTGAACGTTAATTTCATGATTTGTATTATTGGACTGAAGACTCTTGTTTCCAATCAGTTTAATGTCTGGGGCAGGACTTATTATACCATTCTCCATGACAAAGGAAGCAATGGAATCTATGGGTTCATTGTCATTAGAAACAAAGACCATCGACTATGAATCAACATTTATGTCAGTTTCATTAATAACAGGAAGATTCACAGTGACATGTTTTTCAAAAATCGGGTCACCTATAATATTTTCACATTTATGTTTCTCCATTAGATCTATCACTTGAGAAACAATACTCTCTGGTATATTAATAAGAGACATTCGATTCAAATTTTGAATCTCACTATTATTTCTCAGCATAGCTGACGAGGAAATTAATAATGGTTCAATCTTGTTTGTTGTAGTTAAATCAAATTAATTTCTATTAGCTACAGTAGGATTCTCTATCAATGTTTCCTGTGGATCAGGTACCAAGCCCGAGTGTTCATCTATTCTAATCTGACGGAGAGCCATATCAACTATTGCTCTTCTTCTCGAATGAGTAATCTGTAAATAGTGAAATAATAAACTAAAACTACTAAACTAGTGCGAAGTAGCAAATAAATGTAGGCTATTTATACTAGTAATTTGACATAAAATGCCAAAGTAAACATTAAGTGTTCTAAGCTTAAGTTTAAAATGATATGAAAATTCTTATTTAAAAATTACTTTAATTAAGTTGAGCAATATTATTTGTTAATATTATTATTAAATATGTCCAAACTAAAATAAACAACACTAAAAATGTTATTATAGCTAGTAGATAAACAATAGGACTAAAAATAGTCAAGGTGTTTGATTACTTACTTTCTTCATATTCTGGTTAACATATTACTATAGATTACTTGAAATATATAAATCGTTTAGAAAATAAGAATAAACATTAAAACATCAGATTTATTTTAATTAATTTCTACTTCCATAACAGTTGTTACAACATATTGAACTGTAAACAAATATGACTGTAGCAGACGCTTGCGGTAATGCAGACTACTGTGCTCGACTAGGAAATAATGTTTAAATACAGTAGTACAGTGATGCCAACTTAGCTACAAAACATTTAACCTTCTTTAGTACATTTTGAATTAAAAAAGGAAATATTTTCTCTCATTATTTTATTCAATCAAATTAATATTTTGTAAACAACACACATACAATAATGCATTCTTAAGCAATTATTATAGTTAACTCAAAATCACACATAAACGAGGGTTAAGACAGTTGGTCGTTTTGTTTCTAATAGCTTTAGCATTTTGATTGATGCTTACGCCAAGTGGCTTGAAATTATTTTTATTATTATTAGCACCGCGTCTTACTACCCGTCCGGGTTATACGCACTTACGCTAATGTGCTATGGTAGGGTGATTGTGAGATGAAATGAAGGACCTACAGTTTAACGTGGAATCCGAACCACGGTGGAGGCCTGGCATTCCCCACATTCATAAGATGTCTTGTCAGAGGTGAAGGAAGGGTTTGGTAATCAGATAAATCTGTGCTGGGACCGAGGATTGAACCCCGGCCGCCAGCACAGAAGTCTGACACCTTACCCCTAGACCGCCAGGTCACCTCGAAATTATTTTTAGTTCTTGTTGGTTACGACCTTCGGTTACGCCAATTGATCTGTTTGTAAAATATCCAAAGTGAGTTCAACAATAAAGGAAAAATTATTATTTAAACCATTTATTATAGAGTTAGGAATACACCACTTGGGTAAAAGGCGTGTTTTAAGCTAAAGAACACAAAAACAATCTAAACTCCATTTTTGAAATTTTGATGGCTACACCATTTGGCTATACCCTTGAAATAGTCAAGAATTGAAAATATGCTATAAGTGAGTAAAATCATGCCTACGCTAGCAGTTTAAAACTATAATTGATATGAAAATATTTTTGTGAATATTATTTTAGTTACATCCAACAACTCGTGTATTTTACGTTAACTCCTCAACACATAGTTCCATGAAATGACATGCCTTGTTACTCGACGTATATTTAATTGCTAATGAAGAACATTCATTTAGAAATTAAATATGTTTAATTAGTTTGGCTTGCGCGGCTGAAGTTGACAATTGCTGCGAAAACTTCATCTCACCTACATACATTTTATGAAGAGGACATCTTTTTAGTATGCTATCAACTACAAATATAATTAAACTGTTGTATGGAATTGGCTTGTTTTGTTGTGAATTTTAGGACGCATTTTAATGAAAGGGTACTTCAGGTTCATGGAACAGAGTCTCTCATGCCTTTTTGAAGCTTTGTCGGATGGGAAAAAGAAAAAAAAGAAAAGGAAGTCTTCTTCCACTTTTATCAATGAGGATGTCACTTCCAGAGGAAGGAAATGGGGAAGAATATTAACAGGGAAGTGCAAGACTTGTCTATCTGCGTATCCTTCAATGCTCTATTGTTTTTTTACTTGTATAACAAAATAGATTGATTTCATCAATCAATATTGGATACCATTTTTGTAACTTATTTTCAAATTCCGAGAGTATGCTGTGCAAGTTCTCACATGATTACTTATTTTACAGAAATCATAGGATGTCAATTATCAATATGTTTAAACACATTTAGAAGCTAATTTACCAAGTGGAAATTATGGTTTGTGGTCAGATCTTGCATAAAGACATCATCCATGTTTGGTCAAAGATTAAACCATATTTTGAACGTCTTCAAAATATACTACTTGGCTTATTGAGTGTCTATTTGACATTTTATTACTTATTTACTTTTAGTTGATATCTTTATTTAATCTTCAGTTGATGTTGCTTGGATTTTATTGGAAGGGCTTGCCTTTGTGTTAACTGACCAAATTTCATACAATTCTAAGCTTTAATATCACTCTGATGATCAATAAAACTTTACTTATACTTGAATCCGATCCAGGATGAAGATCAATTTAAAAATATTTATTTAATATTTTACCACCTTGATTTTAACATTTATTTCTGCGAAAATGTTAGTTAAGTTTATTTTATTTGGCCTATTACATCTTTATTCGTTACATTAGTTTATTAAAATGCATTACTTGAAACAAGATATTATGCTCTTTTGGAATGATAATGTCTTAGCGTTTGCCATTTATTACTTATAATATATTTTAATAAAATATTTCATTTTTAAAGTTAGTTTTTTCTTACCAATTTTCTAGGCCATCCTAAATTAAATACACCAGGGAGCAACATGGAAGGCAAAATTTCATAGGAAATCCACCTGGATAAAGAAAGCCATTTATCAAAACCACCTCCAGTAAACACATCTCAGATTCAAACCTTGACCTCCCCGTAGCTTTCAAACCAGGTTAGATGAGCTTGACGTTTATACCACGTGCCTGCTGATAGAGCGCGGGGTGTGGGGGGCTGGTACTTTATTATTGATATTTTAAAAATAAATTTAACACACACGCGATATTAATACCCAGAAGCTTCTGAGTATAGTTAACTCCAAACCAATTATATCCTGTATTTTCGAACTGAACTTGAAACGGTAGCTCTCGGAGTGGCGATTCCGACGAATTATGGCTCGGATCCGCGTGAAGTTCCCTAAAATCCCGACGTTAACGTTCGGCGCTACTAGCAGCCCTTGACCATTGTCATTAGTGTCACGTTGGACCAATATAAAATGAAATACAACCGCAATCCATGGGGCCATCTCCCTCCCAACCACTTTATTTCTATTTTAGCCTCTTCACGTGTGATCGGCCAGCTGAGGACCCCCACCACGGCCCTTCTCCTCATATTCCCCTCTCCTAACTACCCAACCTCCTCTTACTTTACTGTATTTTTTTCCCCTACAAAGAGTTTTTTTTTCTCCGACTTTACTTTCAGACGTATATTAAATGGATTTTGATGTCTAAGTTTGCAAATAAAAAGGTAAAACTCAGTGTGTATATATATATATATATATATATATATATATGCATATGTATACATATATATATACACACGCATATGTATACACATGTATATAAACAAATATGTATATAGATATATACACTGTCCAACTTTCATAGGAAGAACCTTCCCATACAGATACTTTCTCGTATTCATACGTCAAGTCATGTTATATAAAGCTCTCACCGTAAAATGACACTTATAAGATAGATAAATGTTTTGAATGTTGACTGGGGAAAAAATTTGTGTTTTTAAAACGTTTCTTCCAATCAAACTCCCACCTTGTCTTTATACCGGTCTGAGCTAAGCGAATTTTAATTAAACTAATATGGTAGGGAAGAAGAAGTTGGACTTAGAGGAAATGTACCCTTATCTGCGTGTAGGAAGAGGGGAAAACGGAGATTAATAAGATTTAAAAAAAACACTCTCGGTATGTTTGATTTGGATTCGGCCTTTGATCTTCCCAAACATTACAAACCATATATGTCTCAAATCTATGCTTTAAATTTCTATTGAAATCAATGAAGCATAGTTTCTAAATTAAATACACAAAATTATTGATTTGGCTGTCAAAGGATTAATTCAAAATATTTCAATTGAAAGAAAAGAAGCTTGAGTTATGGGCAAACATAATACAGGCCTAAAGTTTGATAAGTATCTAACAATTTTAAAAGTTGCTAAATATACTTTAGTTTAGTAATTGTTTTAAACAAATGTGAGCTAAATATAGTAAATTTGGTAAATGTTCTTCTTCTACAATTATCTGTAATTTTATCTAAAAAGTTGTAATAGTAATATAACCGGTATCTTGGTATAGTAGTCAGTGCCCCTAGTTTCTGGTCTAGAAGTAATGGGTTCGATTCCTGGCTGTTCTACAGCTATTTTTCACGAAAGAAGAACTGTTCCTATTTGCTTTAGCGTGAATACACTAGGGGAAGTAGCCTATTTGTAGCTGACTGACTTTCCTCCGCCTTTATGCCAGTATGTTGGTCTTTAGTGGCTCGTCACTACTTGATTCTTGGACATACAAAGCCCAGACTTTTATTTGCCAATTTTTAAGGGATGAATGTTCCACTCTGCCAGGAATCGTATCCACACCCCTTTTTTATTAACAAACTAAACATTATACAGATTAAATTATAAATCATTTTAAAAACTGCCCCTATATTCGGTTAGGTAATTTTAAAATTTTAAATGATGACCTTTAACTATGTAATTACATCTTGTTAATTAGAATTTGTGTTTTCATGGTGCTGATATAACTCATGCATGAGTGAGTAAGATAGAATGGGGTGGAGAAGGGGTTTGGGGTGGGAGGGGATGGTGTATATATTAAGGGTGAAAGTAGCCATCTGATTAATATTTGAGGGTGAATGCGTGAAGAAATGTGTAGGGGGATCACAGTAACGCAACGGGTGATGACTAGTCATGTGGAATAATAGCTGCTAGAATATGTGTAGTGCGGCACATGTGGAGAGTCACTCAATCGGTGGTTTGGTTTGCGGTCTGATACAGACGTGGGCATAATTTTTGTAAGCTTTATCCAAAAATATTAAAGATAATACGTTGTATATTATACTAGTATTTTTTTGCTTGTTTTAATTATTGTTTTTTGTACGAACTATTCATATATTTACGGTGATGGGTTAAGGATGATACGACTATAATTTATATTAAATAAATCCAAATTCACGTAGAAATAGATACATTCAAGAAAAACCATCCAAAGTACACCCAGCTAGGAATGGAACCCTTGATTCCCCGTTACTTTCAAACCAGATCATTGGAGCTTGGATTTTAGTGAGAATGCCTACCAATGAGGATTATTTAAAATTACGTTGTTAGTTATTTTATTGATTAAGGTAGGATGGAAGGAGACGCGAGGAAAAGGTCAGTGTTTTTGCATTTTTTATGGCAAAACAAATTTTTGACCAAAATAAATAAAATATTGGTCCAGTACAAATAGAGTTTAATTTTCTTCACGTGTTGATATCAACAGTTCCTGAATATCTGTTATGAGCATTGTGACATTATCAAACAAACCTTTTATATTAAGAGAAAAAACTCTCATTAAACTCAAGGACACCCTTGACAGATATTCAAGAAATTTTGAGGTCACCATGTGAAGAAAATAAAATCCTATGTTTGTACTGGAGCAATATTTTATTTATTTTGGCCAAAATTTGTTCTGCCATAAAAACTGCAAAAGCACTGGCTTTTTCTCGCGTTCCCTTCAATCCTACCTTAAATAATATAAAACAGTTGTAAGCTATAGAGCACCACTACTTAATACTCTTACGAGATATCTTAATACACTTATAGAGTATGGATTAAGAACGTAGGACCGAAATTAAATGTACTCAAATTTTTATAGGGATATGTTGTGTAGTAATTTATTATGGGTGTTATGTCTTAAGACAGGTCTATTACTTTTGTCAGTGAACCACCAATGGCTCTTGTCCTCCACCTCCTCCTTCAGTTACCAGAATTTTCTTATTTCCTTCAATTCACCCAATATTTGAATCCTCGTTATTCCTAAGCTTCTCTTTACCTCTTTCTTTTTCTATGGTTTAATGCAAAAGACATTCACGGAAAACTACTTATTTCCACCCGGTCAGGATTTAAACTCCGACCTCCCCATTGTCGGCATACAACACCATACCGACGAAATGTTTGTGTGCCTACAAAGGTATTACTATTACTTTTAACTTAAAATTACCACGATTATAAAATGATTACAGCATAATTTAGAAGAGTTAAATATTATATCCTAGTCCCTCATTCTATTTGATAATATTTAATAAAGATTGATTTTAACATGAAAGTGAGACTTTGACCATCTGGCGAAGATCGTTAATTTTTTAATGAATGGGCAAACAAATACGTTTTAACCATTACTAAACTTATTATCTTAGTATATGTGTGATATGATCTTGGCTTGAACACTGAATTAAAATATGGATAAGCTTCACTATAACTATTAAGTATGGGGAGAATTTGTGATAAATCAAAATTTAGGCTTGTTTATTCATAGATAGGCCCACATAATTTAGGAAATGACTAGTTTTGTTATGATGTATGGTTAAAAAAACTTCTAATATCATATAGTATTGACCTCAGTGGTCTCAAGGCAAAGTGCTCGCCTCAGGACCTGATATTCGTTAGTTCAAACCCAGCTGGGGTGGACAGATTTTTATTGAGCGATAAAAGTGTGTAGCACAACTTCCTTCGGAGGGGAAGTAAAACCACTGGTCCTATGTCAATTGTGGCTTGTAAAGGAACCCTAGAAGGTATGTGAAAATACCTTTCTAGGCAAAATTGGTAGGTCATTTCACGATTGCTCATAGAAATTCTCGTGTGCTAATATAATCAGTCGTTCAAAAAGTGCACATTAAATATATAAAATAAATATATAATAAATAAAAAACATATACCACGTAAGTATTCTCATAAATTATCATGTTCCTAAGTTGATAAAAAATTGAGATTAATTATGTTAAGACGTGAGTAATGGTAGTAAAAAACATAAATATCATATACTACTAAAGTGCAAATATGTTGACCTTGACTGTATATCGTAGTAGTGTGTTCCCATGCCTCCCCTCTACCTCCACGCACGCCATTTTTTTGGCGTGGTAATTGAAGGGGCCAAATAATTATTGCTCAGTGCAATAGTGAAGCAGTAGCAGAATGTGCATGATTCATAGTCCTACACCCCTCTAAGCCCTGCAAGACCCCACCCCTCCTTCCTTTCGTCGTCTTCTGGAAGCCATGGACCCTCTTGAGCTAAGCCAGGGCTGTCTTAGGTCACGTGATCGATGTCCTCACCGTGAAACCAATAAACCAAACCCCGATAGTACATCTGTAATCTCTATGGTATAAATCCAGGACTTTCTGCGTTGATACAGAATGTGTGTTTTTTTTATCAATTCTACATAAATATGTAACAGTCCATTGATAAAATAACGATCAGCGAAATATATATATTTTTAATGAACCTTTATAATGATTCGACTCCCGGACTTTTAACATAATAAAATGCCACTGCTCTGTTGGTTGACTAAGGTGATTGTTTTAAGGGTACCGGCTAATTGAAGGGGAAAATTCTCACGATGCGATATTTCCTAAAGGAATGGTAACACTAAAACCATCTTCCATTATTTTAGAAGGTCTAATTTTGACATACATAGAAATTAATTTATTTGTTTGATAAAGGTCATATTTCTAACTATTTACTTTGATTCCAAATTTATGGCATTTGGTGTGAGAACTCGTTGAAAGTGAGCTAATTTTACAATTTTCTAATTTTATTTTTAATTATGAAAAAATTAAAGACTCCATTTTTTGCTTGGACTATATTTGGAAATACCCATACACTACCAGTAACCTTCTTAAATAACTTTTAGCTTACCGATATTTTCAAATATTGGCACTACTGCATAAAAGAGAATAGTTCTTGTGACATAAGTGGTGAAAAAACCAGAACTGAAATAATTAAATTGTAACTAAGTCATCTAGCACAATTTTTCACCTAGATAAGAATTTAAAACAATCTAGATAAAGATTAAATTATTAGGGTTTAATTTTTTTTATTCAAACACTTTTTGACACGCAGACACAATTTGTCTCATTTGTATTTTTTACAGTTTACGGATATACTTTATGTTCGAATTTTTCTGAGTGTATTATGGTAATTTATCTTAAATTGCTTCCCACTCTCCTTCCTCACAAATGCTGGAATATTTCCAATGCATTATATCGTCATCAACATTAGTTATAGTATTCTGTTGGATAGTAAGACAACTATTTAATGAGATAAAATTATTTTATATATTAAGAACAACTGCACTACTCAAATGATTTTAACAAAGACAATCTAAACACATAGTTCCACTAGCCCCCAGTCATTTTTTCGTCAAGGTAAAAGGGTAAACCCACATTCCACCAATGATAAATTTTCAGCCATGCTGGGAATAAAACCTGATAACCTTAACTTAATAGTCAGATACGGACGGTACCATCTGAGCTTAGGGGTAGGACATTATAATGAAATAAACGCTACTATAGTAGCACCATGTTATTTTAACACCCCTACACTCAAATAAAACGTGAATGTATAGAGATTCTTTTTAATATTTCTAATAAAACTTTAACTTAATATCCATTCTAATCGCTATAACTAAAATTTTCTAAAGAATATCAAATAATAGCCATAAGACTGTTAACGCATTTTGACACTATAACTAAGTGGTGTCGCCTGTCAAGATGTTTAAATTAATTTGATATATTAACACATTACTAAGCTTACTGTAAACATAACATAATTAATTTAATATGATTAAAGTAATTATGTATTTTCCTTTCATATAAACACAAACACTTCAACGATTAAGAAATACGTGAGATTAAATAAAGAACCCACATTAAGACACAACCATAATTTATGAGGCATTTCAAAATAATATATATTTAAAGATATGTTGATTTAAATTTTTAAAACATGTTGATTTTATATAATTAATTCTGGAATGTAAGTCGAGAGGCTCATGGGTTTCTGAGTATTGCTTTAATTTAAATGGGTATAGGTAGACCATTTTAGTTTGGTTATAATATTTTAGAGCGTGGAGCCTATATTTTAATAATAAATATAAACACCTAAAATAAAATAATTATAAAGGGATTATAAGTAATAAACACGTGTTTGTATTTAATTACACCCTAGATTTAAGTAACGAACTAAGTAAGTTATAATAGTATTTAAAAGTTGACAAATCAAGGTTTCTTAAACATTTCTCGTTTTTATAAAACATACCTGAAACAATGGACTGATGTAATTAATTTTAATGATAATTCTATTGTATTACGAATATAATAATAATATTTAGCACCGCATCTTACTACCCGTTCGGGTTATACGCTTTTAAGTACTAATTACGCTAATGGATTAGGAATTGGGAAGGTTGAATTAAAGGAAATGAACCCGCATTTGCGTGGAGGGAGATTAGAAAACCATTTAGAAAAAACCACCCCCAGTTCACCCGACCGAGATTCGAACCTCGATCTCCTCGTCCTCAGCAGTCAATCTCAACACGACAAGCGCGTTAGCCAACTACGCCACCGAGGCGGGTTATTATTACGAATATAGGCCCGCTTCGGTTTGGCGTCACTTTTGCAATAGACTAGACTGCCAATGACGGGAGATCAGGGTTCAAACTCCTGAGGGCGGTTTTACCTGAATGGTTTGTAACTCTCCCTACACGCAAATGTGGGTACACTTTCTCCAAATTTAAACTAACATATCACTAAAAAAGTTGTTTTTTTAGTACCGTGCCAGTTTGAGTGCATATGCACTAATTAGTGAGTTAAAATGAGGAAGGGTAAATTGAAGGAAGTATACCCGCATTTGCGTGGAGTGAGAGTGTAAAACTATTTTTCAAATCCACTATCAGTACCCCAGATTAGGGTTCAAGCCCGATCTCCCTGTCATGGACAGAGTAATCCAACAGAAAAGTGATGCCTTTGACTATACCGCCACCGAAACATGTTAGTAATTAGTTGTTTTTTTGCATCACAGCTTATTACCCGATTGAGTTATACACTTTTATACAAATTACGCTAGTGAATTTAAGGATTAAGAAGGCTGTATTTAGAGAACGTGTAACCACGCTTGCGTAAAGCAAGAGTGGAAAACTAATTTGTAAAAATCACCCACAGTACACTAGATCACGAATCTAACCCCAAACTTCGATGTCATCGGCCGTCTAGTCCAACACGAGAGTGACACATTAGAGCATGCGGTCACTGAAGAAGATTGATAATTTATTATTATTATTATTATTAGCACTTCATCTTACTACCCGTTCAGGTTATACGCACTTACGCTAATGTGTAATGGTAGGGTGATTGTGAGATAAAATGGAGGACCTACAGATTTAATGGGGAATCCGAGCCACGGTGGAGGCCTGGCATTCCACACATTCACAAGTTGTGATTAGTACAGGTCTTGTCAGAGATGAAGGAAGGGTTTGGTAATCAGATAAATCTGTGCCGGGACCGAGGATTGAACCCCGGACCCCCAGCACAGAAGTGTGACACCTTACCCCTATACCACCAGGTCACCTAGTAATAGTAACAATAATAATACTAATATGGTACGATATTATCGATGTTAGCAAAAAATATAATGTTTTTATTATCTATAAGGTCTACTAGGCCGGTCATAATAGCTCGCTTGTGTATTCACGCCGTGGGAGGTTTATGTTCCGAGTCAGGGGTATTCAACCTTTTTTGTCTGCGTACCTCATATATAATTTATTTTCATCTTTATGCCATCAAAGTTGTTAGTACATGGTACATGCTAAATATATTCTATAATAATTTATTTAAATAGTATAAATATAAACTACATTCAAACGAATGTATTGAATAATAGGTTTTACATGATAAAAAGGGGAATTATCTAATAAATAGCAAATATAAGATTGCCAATCATAGACAACTAACCACCCAGATTAAAATCGCAAAAAGAAGAGCGGGGGGAGAGATAGAGGAGAGAGAGGAAAAAATGTTTTTTCAGATTGCATTTCCATGTCTCTTGGTCGCTAACCCTAAATATGGCCCTTACTCTATGGAATTAGGAACTCGAAAGTTCACTGCCGCACCCACAAAGTGCAAAACCTGTCCCTATCTTGAGCTAGTTCTATCCAGTCCACCTGATTACACCCTATCCCTATCTTAAGATAGTTATATCCAGTTGATCTCATTACACCCTATCCTTATCTTGAGCTAGTTCTATCCAGTCCACCTGATTACACCCTATCCTTATCTTAAGATAGTTATATCCAGTCGACCTCATTACACCCTATCCTTATCTTGAGCTATTTCTATCCAGTTCACCTCTTTCTGGTCAATTCTAATGTTATCCTCCCTTCTGTATATAGGGTCTAACTAATGGTCTATTCCCATCAGGTTTAGCAGTCAATACCCTGAACAAGGTTCTAGAATCTCCCATTTGCGCTGAATGTCCTGCCCACCGTGATCTACGAAACATGACTATCCTAAAGGTGTTTGGTGATGAGTACATGTTACGTAACTCATCGTTATGTTACTCCCTCCACTCCCCAATATCATATTATTTTTAGCACCGCGACATACTAGCCGTTTGGGTTATACGCTTATGTACTAATTACCCCAAAGGTTTTAGGGATTTGGGAGGCTTTATTTATAGTGAATGTACCCATATTTGTGTGGAAGAAGAGTGGAAAACCATTTTGGAAAAATACACCCCAATACATCCAACCAAGATTCGAAACTCAATCTCACCATCATCGGCAATTAAGTCTACTCCGAGACTATTGCGTTAGACCACGCGGCCAACGAAGTGGGTATCATTAATTGAATGATACATAACCTCTCAAGTGTCTTCACATATTCCCGGGGCTAGTCATAGCCCATGTTTAATATAATCTTATTTTGGTTGAAAGAAAAATTTAGAAAATTCAAATCTTTTACTTTGCGTTCAACATTGATAACATTTAACTATATTATTTGTGTTATTATATAGATCTTTATAATATATATAAAAAGTTAAAGATGAAGATAACATGACTTGATGTATGGATATATTAAAATGGTTTTAGTAACTCTAGTAACTAACAGATACTGTTTTTTCTACCAAAATGATAATATACCACTGTACTAGATGATAAGTTTTTTGTTAGTGAAACCTCTTACATAAGTGAGGTCCAAAACAGGGATGTTTAGTCTAGAACTTAGAGACTCAGAAATGATGCCTCTTGTAGACAAATAAACTATATTTACCTGTCAACGTGTCACCCGCTCAGTGATGAAATCCAAGCTCACCGCAAAGCTCGGTCATGTTTGTAGACCATAACACCATCCTAGACCTTGTTCTTCATCCTTCAACACAATTTTGAAGAAGGGGAGATTATTTTACCAAGTTCCTTTGCCCCCTTCCCTTCTTTTAGGGGTGAGATTAATAGAAGGAAGACCTCGCAAGGTGCGCTTTGTTTGTAGTGACTGAAACTTGTAAAGTAACTCTCAAAGTGCTGACAAATGTTTGACAAAACTTAGATCGACCCAGAAGAGACATAAGAGGCAGAGTAAACAAATAGCAGTAGGTTTCGCCACGATACATTGGACTAGCACAGGTGCTCTTATCGTGTGTGTCAAGTCTTAAAAACTGACTCAAAACGTGTACGTTTAGGTTTTGACCAATTTATTACGGTGTTACTCGAAATATTTGTTTATTTGTCACCATGTTTCTCAATACCCCTTGAATTTGTACTCATACGAAATAATTATAGGTGACCTGGTGGTCTAGGGGTAAGGTGTCACACTTCTATGCTGGCGTCCGGGGTTCAATCCTCGGCCCCAGCAAAGATTTATCTGATTACCAAACCCTTCCTTCACCTCTGACAAGACATCTTGTGAATATGTGAATGTGAGGAATGCCAGGTCTCCACCGTGGTTCGGATTCCACGTTAAACTGTAGGTCCTCTATTTCATCTCACAATCATCCTACCATTGCACATTAGCGTAAGTGCGTATAACCCGAACGGGTAGTAAGACGTGGTTCTAATAATAATAATACTATTACTATTATGGTATAGATATGGATACTATGCATCTAAAATACAGCTGTAGATCATAAGAATTAGATTATGAACATATTAAAACAGTTTTAACAATTTATTTGTATATTTGTTCAAATGTTCATTACTATCTAAATCGGACAATAAGCAATTACTCTATAATACAAAGCGTCCGACACCTTAGCTCAGTTGGTAGCGTGACTGTCTACTGAGCTAAGGGTCCCGGGTTCGGCATGGCCGAAAAACTTATCATTGATGAAATGTGGGCGTACTCTTTCATCGTAATGAATTAACGGCTGGGGACTGTATGTTGCGTCTATTCTGGATATACATTGATTTAAAATTGTCGGTGACCTGGCGGTCTAGGGGTAAGGTGTCAGACTTCTATGCTGGCGGCCGGGGTTCAATCCTCGGTCCCGGCAAAGATTTATCTGATTACCAAACCCTTCCTTCACCTCTGACAAGACATCTTGTGAATGTGAGGAATGCCAGGCCTCCACCGTGGTTCGGATTCCACGTTAAACTGTAGGTCCTCCATTTCATCTCACAATCACCCTACCATTACACATTAGCGTAAGTGCGTATAACCCGAACGGGTAGTAAGACGCGGTGCTAATAATAATAATAATA
>CABFOV010001510.1:49791-77089 GCA_902141375.1 Timema poppense
TAATGTGTAATGGTAGAGTGATTGTGAGATGAAATGAAGGACCTACAGTTTAACGTGGAATCCGAACCACGGTGGAGGCCTGGCATTCCACACATTCACAAGTTGTCTTGTCAGAGGTGAAGGAAGGGTTTGGTAATCAGATAAATCTGTGCCGGGTTAGGTTATTAATTCATGATACGTAAAACTAGGTTTCAATAATAATAAAGTTAATGTAAAATGGTAATATTTTATTTGTCTCTACACTCTCACAGAAAGGCTCAGAAGATTTAAAAGAAGTTTTGATCTTTCAAAAAGGAAATTTAATAATAAAAACCTCTTGGTATTATGGTTGAGTGACTTGATCCCTCTCGCTTTAAGTAAATTAACTAGCATTTGCTACGATTGAGGGTTGGTAATTACATTGTGACGTAAGCCATACTCAATGAACTTGTATGAAAAGAATGTATTAATCTTACTCTTATTACAAATATTCAATAATATACTAAAATAAGTGTATATTACATAGAATTTAGAAAATACATTAAATCGTTTAGGAGTGAAAATTTTGTTACCTTATTTGAAATTAAAAATAATAATAATAGTAAGTTGTATTTTTATTCACTTTTATAGAACTCATAAACTGTTTAATCTTAATTAAACCGAAAATAGCTGGAGCACATTACTTGAACTTTATTGATTCAACCTCTTCTTTAGCATCCTTTTAAATTCCTATCTTTACGCGAGCATCGTGAAAATAATGTAATTAGTTATGACGTCAGTGGTTTTAAAAGATAGAAAGCTTCAGTAATCTACATGTCATTGTGGCCTAGTTAAAGTCGTTAAAATGACTACGTAAGCCGATTCATCACATTTAACGTTTTCATAAAACAAACAAAATAAAAAGAGTTTTATTAAAATTAATTTCTTAACCTAAATATACATTTATTCGCAGAAGTTTATTATTTTAAGAGGTAAATGAATACTCATATATCCCATTAATATTAAACTAGTTATAATAATGTAAGATATTTTAATATTGTATTTAAATGCGCAGATTGTACTAGTCATTATTAAATTGAGAAATGTAAGATTATTTAAGTTTAAACATAATTATTAAGTCATATATGACTAATAACACACTAAGGATTTTAATGGGTATAGGGAGGAGGAAAATGTTTGAAAATAAATAATTCACTAAAATAATATTTCAAACAACTATTCATTTTCAAGTTTGATCATTGTTATTATTACTATAACTTCCACTGTGGCCTTACGAATGCTTTAGTTGCGCTAGAGGAATAAGGATGAGGTAGATAGCATTTAAATTTATTAGCATTTAAGTATATTTACATGGAGGGAGGGTGATAAAACATTTAACTAAATACAACCTTAGTATACCCTACCGGGATTCGAACCTTGCTCTCATCGTTATCGACCAAGACGAGAGTGATGCGTAGGACCATGTGATCGCAGATTGGGATCTTAACTACTATTTAATTTAGATAGAAATATTTCATTTGATTATTTTTCGTTTTCAACTTACCTTGTCTAATTTTAGCAGGTAAGCACAGAGAGGACTAAACTAAAATATTTCGAGGCTTGGGTGGGCAACGTACCAAGTTTTAAACACTTCTCTCAGAAGAAACATTTATCCAAAGTTAAAATTCTATTTTTATCAATAAGTCTTCATGAAATTAATGAGTGTAATAAATCTCAAATGCATAATAATGTAAGTGATTAGACCCCGTCTCGCTTATTTACGTTACATGGCACCTGTTGGAAAACGTTTTTTGGAATTTCTAAATGAGACAAACTACAAATCTTGCGGAACTGTGAAGGAGTGAAAAAAAAAAAGAAAAAGAAAAAAGAATCACATGTTGTGTCTCAAATGCGCTCCTTATCCACAGTTTTTTTTAGAGATTAATGGTAACCCACGATTTTATTTTATTTTTATTTTCCATTTTACATGTTTTCTAAACTGAGAATAAAAACATTTACAAATTATCTCCACGCATCAGTTCATCATTTCCTTCTTAAATTAAAAGATTTAAGAGATGTGTAATCTTGGAATGTGCTTGTCAGAATTTAAATGTATTTTACCAAAATTTACAAAAATTACTATACACCTTAACTATCAGTATTAATGGCTATAAATTAACACTAATAATAGCCTATAGTAGATTATTATAAATGTTTACAGACAAAAATAAAGTTGTGTAATTATTTAAATTGTTTTCACCAGAAACCTTTTTACTTATGAATGTTTCATAGTTAATTAGAAAGGTTCTTCTATAATAGTTTCAGGCTTCTGGGTTTTATGATCTCGGGGATTTACTCTTGTACTAACTAGCGCACGCACTGTATCATATATGACGTAGATACCACCATCATATTATTAAGACCAGTCTTTAACTACAAATATTATTATTATTATTATTAGCACCGCGTCTTACTACCCGTTCGGGTTATACGCACTTACGCTAATGTGCAATGGTAGGGTGATTGTGAGATGAAATGGAGGACCTACAGTTTAACGTGGGATCCGAACCACGGTGGAGGCCTGGCATTCCCCACATTCACAAGATGTCTTGTCAGAGGTGAAGGAAGGGTTTGGTAATCAGATAAATCTTTGCCGGGACCGAGGATTGAACCCCGGCCGCCAGCATAGATGTCTGACACCTTACCCCTAGACCACCAGGTCACCAACTACAAATACGAAGCGTGGGTTAGTCAGGAGAAACACAAGAGCAAGGAGAATGAAGTTGGAATGAGATATTTAAGAAATGTATATGGAAAAACTCGTATGGACAGAGTCAGTAATGATTGAGCGTTGAAGGAGTACGGTTTGAATGGTAATCCAACAGGTCAATGTAAAAGAAGGTGTCTTATGTTGGTTTGGGCATATTGAGAGGATGAGTGTGTATCGAGTGACGAAGCAAATATATGAAGGTAGAGTGTATGAATCAAAAGGGGTAGATAATGTAAGACGTGGTTGAATGTTGTATACGAATGTGTGAAAAAGAGAAATGTTTTTGAAGCGAAAGGAGTATGCAAGGTTAGGGAAGTTTGAAGAAAGTTAGTGAGGATTGATTATTAAGGAGTTTTTTTTTTTTGCTTTATGCGCAGTTTATTGCCTACCTTGTAAGGGGACGGCGGGATTAGTTATGTATGATATAATTTGAAAACATTATGATAACGAAGTTATTGCCTTTTAAGGCGATATAAAACATCACCTTCTGACACTATAGATTTTTTTCTTCAAATATACCTTGATTTTCTTAGGAACTTGGATTCGGATCACCTGTTAGAACATATTTTCTCTGTATTCAATATTGATATTGTTCATGTTACTTAATTGGCATTGATAATATACCTGCAGCCCACATGACATGACGTCCAAATACTTTTATAGCTGTCAGATATGTCAATTCATAAGAAAACTGGGGTGAAGTTGCTATGTAGACAATGTTTTCTCGTTTTTAAATTAATAACAATTTTTTAATAAATGGGTGAGAAATGACCCTAAACAAAGAAACAAACCAAGATATCTCAGTGATGAGGGATTTGTCATACAATTCCAAAGGTCCCGTGTTGATTATCTATTGAGTGTATTTTAAACCCTAATTGATTTCCAAAACTTGCTAAGCTTTTTAATTTATACCATCAATATAATTAATCAATACCGACTAGCAACAAAAATAATACAATATATGAGGTTTTTATACGTTTACAATTACTGCACAAGATACTATAATTCCAATATTACTTAGTTATATTAATATAAAATAAGCAAACACAATCAAGACCATTTACCTCACTACTCATGCAAACATAAGCATTACAATATTGAAACAATATATATTTAACTCTGGTTAAGCGTGAATAAAATCTGGGTTCCTTAAATAACACATATATCAATTAGAATTTATTTCACTCTTACTAATGACAAAAATGGCTTGGAGCTCATTATAAATCAAATTCTTTAAATTCGGAGCTGTGTGAAATGCATAATACATAAATATGGAAACATATATTTGAAAATCTAATTAAATATTTAAGTTGAATCACAAATTTTAATAAACACGCTCATATATATCACTATTTTCCTCTTCAGTGAATGCACTTAAACACATTGCTTTAATTTATAATTAAATTCCACCAAAAAAAATAATTTGTTTTCCTTACTGTAAATAAAAACATATGAGTCTCCATCACATTTGCATACTTTTAATTCTATAAAATAATATTGGAATGTTTTTTCACATTACTGAACATTTCCACGGGCTGTGTATGACCTGCGCAGTCGTTTAAGCTAGGTCGTTGCTATGGCAACGACTTGGGTCAGTGGTAAAAGAGATAGTACCCATACAATTCCTCTCTTATCAAAGTAGGTAGCGATATTGTACTATTTATCTTCTAGACATAAATAGTTATGTAAATATAGGTAAAAGAAACCCGGACCAGGATTGAAGCTCTGTCCATCTGGATTTGCGTGCTTACTTTTCTACCAAATGAGCCATCCAGGATCCCCCTCCAATTTTTTTTTCCCGAGCACCACGTCTTACTACCCATCGGGGTTATACACTTATGTACTAATTACACTAGTGGTTTTATGAATTATAAGTTATATTTAGAGGAATTGTACACGCATTTAAGTAGAGGGAGAGTCGAAAAACCATGTTGGAAAAACGACCTCCAGTACACCCGATCGATATTCGAACCTTGATATCTCCATCATCAGCAGTCTAGTCTACTGTGGGAGTAGCGCCTTAGACTATTCGGCCACCAAAACGCGTTCCTAAATGTTACTGTGTCAATCAACTACACTTCCAAACAAACTGATGTAGTTAAGTACAAATACATGCTACAAAATCATATTGTATTACATTTACTAAGTCACACGAATTTATTTAAAGTTTAATAATTACAAATATTTCACTCAATAGATGGATTTATTTGTTTTTTAAACATATATATCCTGTGTATTTCACAAAATTCAAGAATGAGAAATTCATTATAGTATTAAGATTTAAGATATAAGTGTATTTTTTTAACATTTCATAAAAAAATTCATTTCAATTTCATCAAAAATTTGGTGTAAAATGTGGTGGTAGTCAATGTAGGAATAGGGACTCTACTACTTCACTCACTAGCTGATCGCTGAAATTAAATCAATTTATTTATTAAAGAAATTAAATAAAATTGTGCTTAAACTTGCATGTTCTCAAGTTTTGCAGGAAACACCACTGTCCACTGTACAAATATCCAATAATTTTTCTATTTCCTGAATAATTATAGTCCATTTGTTGAATATTTTATAGTTGTTGAAGGTTTGTGATTTCCAAATGCCTTTCGGCACACTTGTCATGGTATATATATTAAATATATATATATATATATTAAATATGATATATTATTATTCGTTGTTCTGTCTTACGAAAGGTTCATTCCTTTAGTCAGAGACTGTCAATGCACCCTGTTCTCTGCCTCATACTTTAGATCCCGGAATGTTTTTTCTTTCCTTCAAGTAATATGATATTTGATCATATATTGATTGGATGTTTATATAATATAACGCATACAAATTCAACACAAATCACCAGATGCAAGATAAAAAGTATACAGGGCATAAGTAGTAGGAAATTCACCAACATAGTGGATAGTTTACAACACCACCACTCCCATATCATCTTCTCGCTTTAGAATTCTCACTTATTGGATCATAATCTGGTATATTTATTCTATTTTCATTCAAATTGACTCAAGGATTCTTTGTACTCAAACACTGGTCTACAACTCTAGTGAGTGTGTGCCACTAAAGTTGCATTTCAAGCCATTATCACTCATGCTAGAGAGCTCACTCAAGCTGCATTCCAGGCCATTATCCCTCCTGCTAGAGAGCTCACTCAAGCTGCATTCCAGGCCATTATCCCTCCTGCTAGAGAGCTCAATAAAGCTGCCTTCCAAGCCATTATTCCTTCTGCTAGAGAGCTCAATAAAGCTGCCTTCCAAGCCATTATTCCTCCTTCTAGAGAGCGCAATAAAGTTGCCTTCGAAGCCATTATCCCTCCTGCTAGAGAGCTCAATAAAGCTGTCTTCCAAGCCATTATCCCTCCTGCTAGAGAGCTCAATAAAGCTGACTTCCAATCCACTATCCCTCCTGCTAGAGAGCTCAATAAAGCTGTCTTCCACACCAATATTCCTCCTGCTAGAGAGCTCAATAAAGCTGTCTTCCAAGCCATTATTCCTCCTTCTAGAGATCGCAATAAATTTGCCTTCCAAGCCATTATCCCTCCTGCTAGAGAGCTCAATAAAGCTGTATTCCAAGCCACTATCCCTAATGCTAGAGAGATCAATAAAGCTGTCTTCCAAGCCACTATCCCTAATGCTAGAGATCTCACTAAAGTTGCCTTCCAAGCCACTATGCCTCCTGGTATAGAGTTGGTTCAACAATAACAAATGTTATCTTCCTCTGCACACCAACAAATAGTCGTACTACCAACTTGGAAAGTTAGTTTCAGAAGCCTAAGAGTTGAGTTTTCTTAGCCTCGTTTCTCCATGGTAATATGTTTTATCTTTGTCTCGTATAATCAGAGAAGCACCAGAAAGGTGCGCCAAATGGCCACCTGTATTGCCAAAACCACGCGCGTCTGAGCAGCGCGTGGATCTTTGGAGAGATTTGTTATTCCGCTTACCACCTGGGGTTGTTCTCCTTTTTTTATCCACGCTAACAATAAGCGTTATTATCCTGCTTTCTAGCTGACGTTGTAGTCTTTTGATTGCTGTTAGCAAAAACCATTAATATCCTGTTTATTAACTGGCTGAGCTTCCCTTAAGATTGATTTTATCAGTAAGCGTTACTATTCTGCTTACTATCTGACGTGGTGGTCATTTATTTTCAATTCTAACAATAAGTGCTACTATCCTGCCTACTAGCTGGCGTGGTGGTTCTTTATTCTCAATGCTAGCTATAAGCGTTACTATTCTCCTTACTAGTTGGAGTGTTGGTCCTTTTTTCTCAATGCTAACAATAAGAGTTACTATCCTGCTTACTAGCTGGCGTGGTGGTTTATTTATTCTAAATAATAACTATAAGCGTTACTATTCTCGTTACTAGTTGGAGTGTTGGTCCTTTTTTCTCAATGCTAACATTAAAAGTTACTATCCGGTTTACTAGCTGTCGTGATGGTTCTTTATTCTCAATGCTAAATAAGCATTACTATTCTGCTTACTAGCTGGAGTGTTGGTCCTTTTTTCTCAATGCTAACAATAAGAGTTACTATCCTACTTACTAGCTGTCGTGGTGGTTCTTTATTCTCAATGCTAACTATAAGCGTTACTATTCTGATTAATAGCGAATCCTGGTCCTTTTTTCTCAATGCTAACAATAAGAGCTACTATCCTGCTTACTAGCAAATGTGATATTTTTTTCGATGCCAACAATAAGGGTTACTATTCTGTTTACTATCTGGTGTTATGGTTCTTTTTGCTCTATGCTAACAACACGAGTTACTATTCCGGCTATTAGCTGGCAAAGTAGTCCTTTTTGCTTGATGCTAACAATAAGAGCTACTATTCTGCTTACTAACTGACTTGGTAGACATTTTGTTTGATGTTAGCAAGAAGCACTAGAACCTTCTATCTGGTGAGATGGCCTTTTTGCTAAATGCTAAAAAATAAGAGTTAGTAAATATTCTGATTTTTAACTGGCATAGTGTCATCTTTTTGGTAGATGCTAAAAAGAAGTGTTACAATCCTGGTTCTTAGCTGGCATGGCGGTCGATTATATTGTAGAATTTTGGTAGGAAGGAACTTCTAGAACAATTTTTTTAGGCCACTTTGATACCAAGTATAGTATTTTAAATTATCTATTAAATGTGACAGACGCAGATGCCATTAAACTTGAAAATTGTTTTAGTAGCTTTTACAATTAGTGTAAAAAAAAGTTGATTTTAATCTAAATAGAATTTTACTATTATACCTGCTAGCTTCCATGGCGGATCATGGCAGTCAATGCTAACGCTAAGTTATGCTAGCTTGCTTTCTAAATCGGGAGTTTTTTGGAGGAGGGAAATAGTAAGTTAGGTGGCGTGTAGGGTTATGCAAACGTGATGATTTGCTAGCTTGTTATCTTCCTGGTTTGAAATGGAATTCTTTTTTTTTTTTACAAAAGTGCTATTCGCCTTTCTACCATCTAAGTACTAAGTATTATGAAAGTAGATTGGAATAAAAATGCACCCTCTTTGGTTTAGAGCAGCGTGGAGTATGCTTACCCCCAGGGTGGCGTACAAGGAGTTTGGGGGTACGCGAAAATATTTTAATGATGGTGGAAATAATCACATACTATGCTAGAAATATAAGGCAAAGATCAGTAAAAAGTTGTGAAATTAACTCAAAACTATGGCGAAGAGTGGTGCGGTATATTTATATGTTTGACCTTGAGAAAATTATTTCATTTTCAAACATAAAACAGTTTTATAATCAATTAATTAATTAATTAAATGTGTTAGTTTCTATTGTAACTTTTATTTTTTAATTGTAAAAATATGTACAGTGTTAATTTATTGTTAATTACCATCTTCAATTGCAAAAAATAAATCCGAAATAACTACTACTGTATTAACTAAATATTTTGTTAATACTAAGCACACTATTTATGGAACTGGGCTGCCAAGGGGTACGCAACCGAAAAAAGGTTGGAAACGCTGGACTTTAGATATAGAATAAACATATTGTCCCGACTATACCAGTGACTATATAAATATTTAAATTGTATTATTTTTGTAACATTTATTCTATTTTTAGAAGCGATAATATAATTTGTATACCATTGCTATGTATTGTATGATTTTGGTAGGAAGAACCGTAGAAGTTAGTTAACAAAGTTATTAAATCAATTTTAATATATTTATGTATCAAGTCATGTTATTTATAACTGTCACTTTTGATAGATATTATCAATATCTATAGAATGACATACACAAGGAAGTAAAATGGTATTTGTGTTGGCCGCAAAGAAATATGTTTGAATTTTCTTTACTGTTCTTCCAACCAAAATCAGGGTATAGGTAAAATTGTTTTTAAATCATATCATATATTTGGCTAAATATTATCCAGTGTGAATAGTTTATTCAAAGCAATTAGTTTTTTTATGTGTAAAAATATTAATAAAAGCAGAAAATGTTACATTTTCCTATCACTAGTCTACAATTAAACTTCAACGTGTGAAAAAACTAGATTTTTTTTAGAGTACTTACCCTTAAATAAACAACCAAACAGGTAACCAATTTGTAGCAGAAGATTTTAATTTTAAAAATCTATTTAAGATATTTAACGTGCACTTTCTGAACCAACTGATTATATAAGCACAGAAATATTTCTACGAGCGAGAACAAAAGAGCCTAAACATTTTTCTGGGCAAGATATTTTCACTTTCCAAGATTATTTTACTTGCACCACAATCGACATGGGACCATTGCTTCCCCTCCGAAGGAAGTTGTTCTAGGGATTTTTTATGGCTAAGCAAATCTGTCTACCATGACTGGGTTTGAACCAAGGAACATTGGGTCCTGATGCAAGCACTTTATCCCAAAAGCCAACTGTCAACTGTATTATTATTATTTATTTTATTTTTTTCAACTTAAATCTTTAACTGAACAAGAACAATACTCTTTCAGCACCGATGGTTACTAAGAGTGTTGATAATTTTATAAGATAGCTAAGATAGAACAAAATAAGACAAACAACCTATTTTGTATTTTATTAGGTAGTTTATTACTACCAAGAACAATCAAACGCATTGATGTGCACGCGGATTAAAAGTCAGACTCACTTAGTCTTATTTGCCAGTAATCGGGAGGTGGGGTCCAACTCAAAGAAATGCGCACTCAGGGTTTCTCTCGTAATTGTTTTCCACTCAATCCCCATGCAAATGTGTATGCATTTCCTCTATGTTCTAACTTTCTCCACTTTACCCCATCATCGTAAAAAAAAATTAACACAACTTATTTCGAAATGTTCAAGCTACACGCATATGTACTAATTACGCTAGGGAATTAGAGATGATGAAGGTTGGATATAGATGAAGTGTACCCGTATTTGCGTAAAGGGAAAGTCTATAGCGGGAGTGATGCCTGAGACAATGTTGACCACAAAAGCAGGCTTATCGTAACTAAAATAAGTAAATATATCTCCAAAGGTTAACGAGATATAATGGATAAAATGGAACATCTTTAATCTTTTGTATTTTGAGATAGACATAATATTTTTAGAATATTGATCTTTAATTCTGATTTAAGTAAGAAAATCTAATTTCAGAACTCTTTGGATAGTTATTCCTCGTTTTTGTATTTCATTTTATAACGTCTATTTTTCAAAGTAATTTATATATCACCATAATTTTAATATTTTTAAAATTCAAACAATTCGTTTTAAACGCGTGTAACCAATACAAATTTGAAAAAAAAAATCCTAGTATAAAAAAAATTGTACCTTCCAAAACAACCTTATATTTGAATAATCCATGTGTGTATTCCCACGGAGTCGTCGACCAAAACATACCCCGACATGAGTGCCATGTTTTTCAATTGGAACATGGTATACATACATGGCAGATGTAATTACCCTGCCCGCCCTTTTATTAGGGATTGGCTCTCCAGGGTAAGCGCATGCGTGCAGCTTTCTACGTGTCGTCTCACTACCTCACATCAATTTTTATGATATTTCATATGGCTTTGTCGAATTGAAAAATGATTCATGTCAAATTTTGGTAAATAGATCTTAGAATAGGCCTATTTGAAAATTGTATTATACAGGGATGGATAGCCTAAATTATTTTAGGAAAGAGGACTAAAATATCATGAATTATAGATTAATAGGACACTCGTAAGGAAATATATGCATCGTAATACACATATAGTAAGAATAAATTTGAGCAAAATGCCAATATAATTTTTCAAATCAACATTTTACTTAAATATTTATATTATTTTATAGGTATTGATCATATCTATAAAAAGTTAAATCTGCAGGTCACATGAATTGATGTATGCATATATGACATTTTTTTAAGGTAGGGATGTAGGGGACGTAAGAAAATGTCAGTGTTTTTGCAATTTTTATAGCAAAACTCTTTTTTTTATCAAAATAAATAAAATATTGCTCTACTAGCAAAGTTTAATTGAATTTTATTCACACGGTGATATCAACAGTCGCTGAATATATGTCATAGCGGTATTAAATGAGAACATTTTTAAATCAAGAGAAAAAGTTGTCATTATATTCCAGGACACCCTTGACAGATATTAAATAACTTTTGATATCATCAGGTCAAGATAATTAAATTCTATGTTTGTTGTGGAAATTTTTTATTCATTTTGGTCAAAAAAAAGTTTTGCTATAAAAACTGCAAAAATGATGGCCTTTTATCGCGTCTCCTTCCACCTCACCTTAAGCAACTATTTTAACAATATGCAATATTTTAACTGAAACTGACTGTGGCTATGCAACATGTGATTAATTAAGCTTTAAAAATATTACACATGCTTGAGGTCTAGTTGATATTTTTATCTGCTTAAGTCAACAACCCGAAGGTTTGTTTGATGCGATCTATCCATCCGGAGCTGGGAATGCTCTCAATCCTTCAGCTGGTTAGGGCTGCCTTCGCCATCTGGTAGAAATCCCATGTACTAAGGGAGTTAGAGAGTTATAGTGGTTCCCAGCTGCCTTCCACACTGCATTTCTACGAGCGAACGTGAAAGGACATACACATTTTTTGCTGGAAAGGTATTTTCACATAGCTTCCAGGGTTGTTTTACACGCCACAGTCGACTTGGGACCGACGTCTCTACTTCCCCTCCGAAAGAAGTTGTGAAGCGGATTTTTATCGTCCAAGAAAAATCCGTTGAGCTCGGCTGGGTTTGAACCCACGAACATCAGGTCCTGAGTTAATCACTTTACCCCAAGACCACCGAGACCTACAGTTGCTATTTAAAAGTTGGCTATTAACATTTAACTAATTTTAATTCGATATGCATACGTTTTTGCTCATTTATTATTTTAAAATGTAAACATAGCTTTTATATTTTAGTAAGTAATTTTTTATAAATGTAAAAAAATGTTTCTTCTATTTAAATTATACTAAATGTAAAAAAAGTTTCTTCCATTTAAATTATACTATATGTAAAACTTTATATATCTTTGACTTATTAATAGTTTGTATTATCAGCAACCTACAAACTTGTATTGCTGGCTACGTGGTTTAAGACATCGCGTCTTGTAATTGTGTAGATTGCCATTAACGGGAGTTCAAGTATACAGGAAGTACATGAGTTAGTATAGGAAGCAAGACTGACACGGAATTGACATGTAATGAGGATGGAAAAAGAGAGGACACCAATGAAAATCATGGAAATGAAGTATGTGAGAGAAAGACCGTAAGGTAGGCTAAGAAAGAGATTGGGGAAGATTACAAAGAATGTGAAAGTGAGAGGAAAATAATGGAAGCAATCAAAGGAGGAAGAATGTTGGAAGGATAAAGGAAGATGGAGGTATTTTACCAAACTGACCCAGCCACGGGCTGGAAACAGTTGAGGATGATAATTATGAAGTATAGCATCCTTTCCGGGTGAGTTATTTATCAATTTGGATTTTCTTTATACTTCATTTGCCACTTTGGGTGCACTACATCCAAGTTTTCCTTCCACTTAGATAAGTTCATTGATAACCCTCGTGTTAAGACTTAGCAATCTAGTTATAAGAAAGAGACAAGCTACTAGACCTACGTTAACGTGTTTATACGTCAGTTCATGTTACATTAAGCGGTCTCACTAGATAATATAGTATCAAATATTATAAAATAATAATAAAACACTAAAATATTATCAAGTTGTGACAGAAAAAAAGATTGTTTTTTCTAAAAGGTACTTTTTATTAAAAGTAAAGTGTACTAATCGAAAAAAGAGAAAGAAAAATTAGCTTATGCTAATTGAAGAACACAGAATACAAAAATTGATTTAAATAATCCCATTCAAATTTAAAGGAATAAGATGTGAGAGAGTCACAGTAATATTTACAATGGAAATACACATTCTTAGTTTACCCTTCGTTTACCCTGTGAGGTTACCTTAGGTTATTCCACTATGGTATAGCTGATACGATAAGGCCATAGTGTAATTCGTCAAGGTAGGACTGCTACCAACATTCAGGCTAAACGGAGTTTACTTAGCTGGGATTATAACTGAATTCCACTATTTGACATATTTGATCACAACAGTAAAACCAGATGACATTGATCCATTACTGCCCGAAATAAAACATGTTCTGCAGATATTTTCCCAAAGTGCAGTTCCATTAGTGACATTTTATTTTAGTTCAAATAGAATAGTTAATAAATAAATTGAATATTAATTTGGTAAGCCTCTTTCACCTAATGCCATATTTAGTTAATAGCTTTTAATTTTTACCTCAAAATATGATTGGACACGTTTATTCAAAACGTTATGTTTTCATTAAAACCTACATTATTTTTCAATAACTAATATTACTTTTTATTATTAATTTTAACCCTGAAAATAATATGAGAAAAAAAATTATATTATAAGGTACCCGCTACAAGTTAAAACTTTTGGATATTTTTCTATATTGAGAATGTTTAAATTCAAGAGGATTAAAATGTATTTACATGTGTTATTTTGCTCCTTTTTTTTAAAGGTAATTAGCTTTAGCTGTGCTAAAAAGTATTTTATCATTTAATTCAATGTAAAATTTCCCTCATTTTGTAAGCAATTTATCAAATTGTTTCACATAAATTTTATATATTACTGCTACTTCTTTGTAAGGACTGAATCATCAGTATTTTTAATATTTCACTTTTTATAAACAGATTCCTTAAAAAATATATTTACGCTATCAAAAAAGTATCTATTAATTAAGTAAATACTATATTTAAATATTTTTCTAATTGAAATAGGCTATAAATTAGTAAACATTAAAATGTAGTTTGATTAATAAGTATTTACTGCAAGTTATAAACTGAAGATTCTTGGTCAATCATAAACATTTTTTTTTAAGCACCGCGTATTATTACCCGTTTGGGTTATACACCTGTGTACCAATTGTATTAATATGTTGGGGACTATTAAGGATTAATTTAGAGGAAATGTGCCAGCATTTGGGTGGAGGGAGAGTGGAACACCATTCAGTAAATCCACCCTCAGTGTACCCGAATGTGATCGAACACTGATCTCCCCATCCTCTGCTGTCTAAATGAACACGAGAGTAGCACCTTAGACCACGTGACCACCGAAGTGGGACGTAAATCTATTCAACTGCAATCATTAATTTAATGTGTTAAACATATTTTACTTTCCATAGTAAGCTCTAATAAAATAATATATTTTAAAAATAAACTATACGTTTATTTTAACATTATCAATTAAATTAGAGATATATTAAGAAGAAGCTACACATTAAACCTTAGTTACATACAATATAAGACACAATTTGTTAGTTTTTTTTTTGTGCGTGCACCATGCCTTACTACCTATTTATTTGGGTTATCTGTTTACTTACACTAATGAAATATAGACGAAAAGGGCAGAAGATAGAAGAATTGCACCAAAAATTAAAGTGGGAAACAATTTTGTATTGTAACTACCCTCCCTCAATATCCCCAATCAGGATTTTGGTCCAAAAACCCAAACTCACTGTGAAAGTATTCCTGTCTATTGCAAAAGTGATGCCTTAGACCATGCAACCAGTAGTGCGGGTTGTATTAATTTTTATTAGAGTATGGATAGATATTAAAAGCTAAGCTCAGATTAATTCGGTATACATTTTTTACATATATTTTAAATATAGTCCCAAATTTAATACAATTAGACAGTATAACAAATTATAGATTTAACCCAACTCCAATCCAAAACTAATTAATTACTCATATTTGGGTTACTACGCATATACTGTATGTTCAACGAGAATAAATCGAAAATAAATTCCTGCTAAAAAAATATTTGAAATCCACTTATGTAGATTTACCTCTGTTGTAAAAAGTTTGAGTGAGGTGGAAACCGACCCCATACACATAACATGAAGCATTCAGAATTTCCTGTTCTAGCTATGTTTTCACCTCAACATGAATGAAAAATAAGAGAGATTATACAACAACCAAGTGAAAACTGCCAGATAGCTGCTTTAAAAAAATGCTCTCAATGCTTTAAAATACAATAGCCAATATTAATGTTTGGGAAAAAAAAGAGAGTTCAAAATTGGTAAAATATTATTTTATAGACGGATAGTTTACAAAAAAAGAAAAGGAAATAAATCATTGCAAACTATTTTTAAAAGTTTTATCAAAGTAAAAGTAAGTAAATTGTTTTAGATTATATCTTGAGAATTGAATCTGCTATAAATAAATAATTAATAAGAGAGAGAAATGGATTAAATATCATTGGCTGTTATGGACACATTAAAATATTATATTGTTCAAACTATTATTATTATTATTATTATTATTATTATTATTATTATTATTATTATTATTAGCACCGTGTCTTACTACCCGTTCGGGTTATACGCACTTACGCTAATGTGTAACGGTGGGGTGATTGTGAGATTAAATGGAGGACCTACAGTTTAACATGGAATCCGAACCACGGTGGAGGCCTGGCATTCCCCACATTCACAAGATGTCTTGTCAGAGGTGAAGGAAGGGTTTGGTAATCAGATAAATCTATGCCGGGACCGAGGATTGTACCCCGGCCGCCAGCATAGAAGTCTGACACCTTACCCCTAGACCGCCAGGTCACCTGTTCAAACTAAAAAATGATACGGAAATTTAACCCGGGACCTTTGGCTTAGTACTCCGTTGTTCTTCCACTAAGCTATGACACTAAGGGCCTGTCTTTTGACTTTCGGAAAGATACTAATCTGGTCGATAAGAATTTGTAACTGGCTGGTAAGTAAAAACTGCGTTTTATGTGTGTCTCAGTTGGAATTTATCAACCAGATCAATTGTATTTATCCATCACATTTTTATCTAGAGGTTTAAGTATCTGATAATTATTATCTGGAAGTAAAAATACGCGTTGCCATGGTGATTAGTCTACATTACGTGTTATTCAGCCTTTTGAGGTTAGGCTTATTGATTTAATTTTTTTTAGTGAAATATAAATATTTCTAAAGTGAGTATACATTGTTTTTATATTAGATTATTGGATTGGATTCAAAAACTTGGCATAGTAGAATATATAACAAAAATTTGATTCAAAACACTATAGCTTAAAGTAAATGATTTGGGCTTGTTTTAGTATAAATTCTTCAATTAAATTATTTTAAAGCATCAGTTTCAATTCGAAAAAAAAAAAATAATTCAGTTCGGATTTCAATCAAATCTTTTTTCGGGCGTGAGATTCGATTCGGATTTAATTCGAGTCAATTGGTCAGGATTACACTTCTATTCAAAATTGAAAATTTTGGAATCGCAAAGGCTTACAAAATAATTTTTAATTAATTGATTAAATTTTTCCACTTTAGTAAGAAACACATTAAATATAATATTTTACTAAAAAAAAGGCGTGTCTGGTTTCATTTTACTTTTCAGTGGGCCTATCAACAAGTCCCCTAGTGTCGTCTGGGATACTAACTATGCCTTCACTATATGTTTGCACAACTGCAAACAACGTTCAAAACCTTAAACACTATATATTAAACCGGTAATTGACATGACACTAAAATTAGAGTTTTAAATATATTTGTAGTGTAAACTATACGCGCTCCATATCTCTTAGCCATGTCATTATTAAAACATGTGTATTTTGAAAGAATACCAATCTCACAGTTCTTATAACTACATTTTATATAATTCAGACATATTTTTTATGTTCTGAAACCCATAAATATATTGTTTAAATTTGTCTTAGCTACGTTTTATTAACTGTTTGGGTTATACGTTTATGTACTAATTACGCTAATGGTTTTAGGGATTAGGAAGGTTATATTTAGCGGAAGTGTAGCCACATTTGCATGTAAAGAGAAAGAGATCGTGGAAAACCATTTTTTTAAACACCCTAGTACACCCGACCAAGATTCGAACTTCGATCTCCCCATCATCGGCAGGCCAATCTACTACGAGAGTAGCGTGTTAGACCATGAGGTCACAGATGTGGGTATTTTGTTTAAATAATCATCTACATAAAACATATTTTATGTTAATGTACAGGTTTTTAATTTAGATTGTTTGTTTTTTTAAATAGGAATATTGGGTATACTCCATTCACAGTAGGAATTAATCTTTGGAAGGTCTTTTTTCCTACCAATATCCTACTATATAATATATTTCTGGTAGGGAAAAAGGCCTTTCAGAAAACAATTCCTGCGGTGAACGGACTTTAGGTTCAACAACCAAGTATGTTTTTTGATAATATTTATAAATAAGAAAAACACCTCAAATTCATTTATTTTGTGATTTGAAAATGTTGGAATGTTTTCAATAAGATAAAAATAAAAATAGACTTGATACGGTTTGAATCCACGATCAATTTTTTTTGTAGAAACCTATGCTATCAACTGAGATATGATGGCTGATAGATATATTTTCTGGATTATTCAATATTTCTGAGTGTTAAACAGGGGCGTAGATTAATCTTACATTCCTTATCCCTGTATAAGTCAATAGAATCCTGGATATATCATTGTAAGAAGAGTTGGTTTCTACTTTTATATTTATTCGATTTCATTAATCAATTATATTATTTAACCATCTTCACACAATCGCACAGGGAAATATTCCGCCATGTCTGATCGCTGACAGGCCAAGGAATAAGGCCAAATAAGACACAGTATGAACCTTGCTTGGTCTGCATGAAAATATATTTATCCTACCGATAACTATCCGGCAATTAAACTCAGTTCATATTATTCTTACAGTATTAAAGTGGCAGATAACTTTTATCTGGTCGATAAATTTAACCTCCTGATAGCGATATTCATCCGGTAGTCATAAGGTCGTTCCAAAGCTATTCAGGAGTTAATTTAAATTGTTAAATTTTAAAAAAATATGATAGAGAGATGATTATGGCCAAACTGTTAGAATGTATTTATTTGATACGTATTACATATACCTAGTAGACATATCTAGTCTTCCCGTTGTGCGAAAGCAGAGAAAGTTCAAATACTTTGTATTTTGGACCAAGCTTCACTTATTAATGCCTGTATTATCTATCTGTACATTTAAACTAATAGGATAGAGATGAAGAAGGAAAAATCTAAAAGATGATCACATGCATTTGAGAGGAAAACAATTTATGAAAAAGAACTTCTGAGTACACCCGGTTGATATCCGACCCACAATTTCTCCGTAACAAAACAAATAATTTAAGACAATAATGATCTGCTTTGGTTGCCGCATAGACTAAGGCGTGTCTCTCGCAGTAGACTAGACCACCACCGACGGGGAGATCGAGTTTCAAACCCCAGTCGTGTGTACTGAGGGTGGTTTTCCTAAGTAGTTTTTACCTCATCCCTAACACAAATGTGGGCTCACTTCCTCTAAATTTGACTTTTACCCAAACCTAATCCAATGGTGTAATTACTATATATGCGTATAACCCAGACGGGTTGTAAAATACGATGATAAAAAACACAAGAATGACGCCTTTGTCTGCATGCCCACAGGCGTGACTATAGAAAGAATATGTTTCTTATTTATAAGTGCGGTTATAAGAAATATTAACATGTCTCGTATTTAATTCCATTAAAAATGAATGACTAGAAAAAAATCGCATATATTTAAATGTTCCACTGTAACCATGTAGTGTAAGGATCCACTAGTCTTGAACAAGAAGGTAATATATTCATCCTCTGCCCCTTTATTCCCCCACAAGTCCCCTCGTAAAGTAGCAGCAGTATGGGATGTTATGTCTCTCTTGAGGGCCAACCTTCAGAGCGTCCGGTTAAAATTTTAAATACCTTTCTACGATCTTACACTGCCCGAATCGAATTTCTTTGGAAACGCCAAGAAGCTACGTCGTAAAACTTAGTCGTTAAAAAAAGATACTGCACATTGCCTTTTAATAATGTAATTAATTAATTATATAGACCAATAAAAGCACCGTATGCACTATACCTCCACCCCTTTCATTTCTTCAAACACTACAACCAGCATCATAGATAAGTTTTTTCTTTAATTTACATAAATTATATTGGTATTTTATTTAAAAAAATGAAAATGTAACAATGAACCAAGATTTGAAATGTCTGATAAAATGGTAAACAAATATTTACTCTTAAGGAGAGCATAAATACATGTTACTTACCCTCATATAAATAAAATTGAATAGGCTCTATATATATATTTGGGTGTTAACGTTGCAATTCCAAAACCTAGAATCTTAAATTTCCGAAACTTGTTTTACGTACCCAGGAAAAATCAAGAATGTGAACATGAGCGATGTATATTTTAAATTATACATATTTACGAATATTGTACCATAAACCCCGAACAATAACACACTAATTTTCTGTTACTAAGGTATCTAATAAAATAGTATAGTTCAATTTTCATTAGACGAGGCTTTTAGAAAACACAAACATGTTTTATGTGGCCAAAATTGATACTATTTTATAAGTTTTATTATATATGTATTAATAATATATATCAAAATACTCAGTTATAAATCACATCACTTGAAGTATGAATACATGAAAATAAATTTAATAGAGTGTCAAGCTGTTGGATGAGGTCCTTCTTAAATGGACACTGGATTGTAACGATCAGAGAGTAAATTTTAACGAAGCTGTCTAATTTTATCACCTAAGAAAAATATCAACCTCAATTACAAAGATATGTTTTATCAAGTATTTCAACTTTTTATCCAAAGATAAAATAGTTTAAGAGCAATATCATGTGAATCTATCAATATTGGCCTATTTAAAAAAAAATATTTATCTTACTTCTAAACGGTTATTTATTTAACTAAGAATACTGATTTGTCCATTTGTCTAACTAATGCTTCATAATGTAGTCAATCATTGGTAATATCATGAAAATGGGAAAATATTAATCCTTATACTAACACATCTATTTATTTTGCTGTGTAAGGAACATACATTTAAAATGTAGAGAAATCGATTTTACGAGCAAAGTGTAACACCCAAGTTTACTAACCATGTGCTCTTACCCCAGTTATCTTACTAAGTCATAAAATATTCATAGCCAAGGAAACTCTGGAAAACTCTACGCGCTCCTTCCAAATCAAGTACCTCCACGGGTTTTATTATTATTACAAGCCTTTCTTTCTACCTTTTATTTGGCCATTACACTACTACTCCTACACGTAGAAGCTTCATTTTTACTGCTGGACAAATGGAACTCAAATAAATGGAGAAAAACTATTTAAATTTTCAATAAGGGTTGGTGAGAAATGAAGAACAACATTGAATTTCCTGAAACGTTTGGCCAATTAAATTATTCATTTCAGTAGTAAAATAATAAAGGCAATGTTATACAATAAATAAGTATTACATTCATGAAACAATTAACGTTATGACTACGCATTTCAGTTACCGAACGGCCTAATGCGTCTCTCTCGTTTTAGACTGGCCTGATGAAGACCGGGAGATTAGGGTTCGAGTCTCAATCAGGTATATTGAGAGTGTATTTTTCCTAAACAGTTTCCCAAACTTATTCCACAAAAATGCGGGTAGATTACCTCTAAAATGTTTTCTTCCTCGTCCTTACCCCATTAGAGTAATTATCATATATCATATATACATTTTATTTTTAGCACCGCGTCTTACTACGCTTTTAGGTTATACGCCTATGTACTAATTACGCTAATGGTTTTAGGGAGGCTATATTAATAGGAAGTGTAACCACATTGCGTGGAGGAAGAGCGGAAACAAATTTTGGAAAAAGCACCCTCAGTACACCTGATTGAGATTCGAACCTCGATCTCCCTGTCGTCAACAGTCTTGTTCAACACGAGCGTAGCGTGTTAGACCAGGGGTCAGCAAATATTTTTTTAAAAGGCTAAATAGTAAACATTCTAGGCTCTGCGGGCCAAGAGGTAAACTCAAGAATATTTATGTAGGTAGGCTGGCTATTTAAAAAAATAAGGGAAAAATCCCAAATTTACTGAACAAAATGAAACGTAATAATAATAAGAATAATAAGAATAAATAGACTACAATTGTTTGAAATACAGCTTTGCTAAAGAGAAGAATGGAATTGCATTTTTTGAAGGAATATTTCAGCAAATTAGGGTTCAAAGTTACCACTCTTTATCTTTGAAACTGATTGCAAATGTTCATCTGTTAATGCTGACCTGTATTGAGATTTTACCTATTTCATCTTTGAAAATATTTTTTCTCTCGGTTAGACGCTGCCAAATACAGCCATAAAACCCCAAAAATATTATCTTAATTGACTATATTCATCGCTTGGAAGACATTTATAGAATTCTGTTAGATTATTTTCTTGAAATTTGCCTTTTAGCATATCATCACACTGCAGATTAATCACTTACAATTGAGGGTTAGGTGGAAGTTCCTTAATTAAACGGTCAAAATGGATCTTGAAATATGGAAATTACTTCTGAACTTGCATAAAGATACGAAAATTGCTGCTGAATTTCAATTTGAATACATAAAATCCAGTCTTAGCTCGTGGGCCGTAAATAAAAGAGGTGGCGGGCAGGGTTTGGGCCTCGGGCCGTAGTTTGCCAACCTTTGTGTTAGACCACGCGGCCACCGAAGCGGGTATTAGAGTAATTAATATATATTCGCTTTGCTCGTTGAGGGCTCCGCCGTGAATTTTCTTTGCAAGCGGATGTAAGCTAATATAATCCACAGCCGTTTTTTGATAGGTCTTACCGTTTAGCCACAAGATACCTCCAAATAAAGGTCCGCACCGACTTTAAAGTTGCTCCGCCATTTTGAATTTTTTCCGGGGGTTAAACATTTTTTTTTTTAGATTTTTTGAATTTTTCCCGTCGGTTACAGGCTAGAAGCTATAATTTTGCCAAATTTCAAGTTTATAGATCATCTGTAAGTGGGTAAACATAAATGTCAGTGAGTGAGTGAGTGAGTCAGCCATGTGGCTTTATAGTAATATAATAATAATAATAATAATAATAAGCACTGTGTATTCTGAAGGAGTGGTGAGACACGTAAGAAGGGGGTGGAGCTGGGAGGGGGGTTTATGGTGATGAGGGAGGTAAAAGGCTTAACCTAACACTATAGCACACGACTTAACACTAAAAATCTCAAGTAGACCAAATATTACCACTTGGAATGAACAATTTTCGAAAAGATTACCTCCCTTCTAGGTCCGGCAGAAGGTAGATTATTACTTTAGTTGAGATGTCGTCTTTCTGTGTAATTTACTGAAGTGTCGGCTTGTGCATGGGACAAGGCGTGAGTATGAGATTTCATTCTCCGAGTGTCAGCTTTACTTAACGAGTCACGAAATTCCGTGAGAGAGAGAGAGGAACCAACAACCTGTTGCCTACCGGCGGAACGGGAAAGGGGGAGGGACTTTAGTGAATTGGAGTTGGTACCAATGGAACGGTCATCTTAAAGTCAAACTTAAATAGGAAGAGAATTATTATTTGACGGTTATAAAAGTTACTAGATCTATTACTATGTTTTAATACGTCGGGTTATGTTATATATACAACAGCCAGATTTGATTTTTTGTTTAGTCTTACTACCTGTTCGGGTTGTACGCTTTTGTACTAATTAAGTTAATGTGTTGAGGGTTAGGAAGTTTGTATTTAGAGGATGTGTACTCGTATTTGCGTGGAGCGAGAGTGAAAAACAATTTATGAAAAACCGGTACATCTGACTGGGATTCGAAACCCGATCTCCCCATCATCGGCAGTCAAGTCTATTGCGAAAGTGACGCCTTTGACCACGGCGATACAACTTTTATCATCCCAAGGGGTTAAATCTAATTAATAGAACGCAAATGCCTTGCACCTTTGGTAAACGGGTCTCTACGTTTATACACATTCATTTTAGATTTTAACTTATCTTAGTAATAAGAAAATTAGCGTACTAAATAAAAGGTATCCAGTTCGATTCCCTTGTCCAGATGTAATTTTTCATTTTAAAGAATATGATACTTAAATGTGACTATAGCCGTACTTAACAACTATAAGACACTCGCTTCAACGGCCGCGTGGTCTAAAGAGCTACTCTCGCGGTATACGAGACTGACTGTGATAGAGACATAGAGGTTCGAATCTCAGTTGGTTGTGCTTAAAGTGGTTTATCCAAAATGGGTTTTCACTCTACCTCCACAAAAATGCGGATCCACATCCTCTAAATAAAGCCTTCCTAGTCCCTTAAAAACATTAACGTAATCAGTGCATAAGCGTATAAACCTGGTTGCGTTGATATGAAAAATAAAAATTTATAATAGCTTGTCTATTTAATTATTCATGTTAAAAATGGTTACTATAGTTATATATGTACAATACCTTAAGTGGTGGGTTTATTTGGTCTCTTTAAGTTTGTCGTTAGTTGGTTCAGTATCAGTATAGTTTGTTTAATACGTTATATGAGACTCACAAAGCTATTATAAATCATTGAAAATACTCTAAGTAATTATTTCAAGATTTATAGATCTTATTTTACCTGCATGTTACATTTATGAAAATATCCATACAGTTTATTTATAATGTTATAAATAAACAATGATTTATTAAATTTGATTCAAAGTTTTAGCAAAAAAAAACGTGTATTAATAAACAGAATTTAGAGATAATAATAGATATTAATAAATTGCATTTTTGTTTTTTTGCACAATGGCAGGACAGCTCTTGTTCTTTAGAATTGCGTTTTAACGCAGATTCCCCCTCGTTCAAAATTACGAACTAATTGCATCTGCCACAAGTTTGACAAAAAAAAAACTAGTGAGTTTTGACAAGGGGCATCACTCGACAAAACGCTCTCGGTTATTAGGCCAAATGAGGAGAGCAATTACTCACACTCCTACACAAACACACACACACACACAACCGAAACACAGCAACACACGTGTTACATCGAAGAAAAACTACCCAAGTCGTTATCGGTTACACTATGGATTATTTAAAAAAAACATAAGATTAAAAATTCTGAAATAATAGTACTCATATTATAAGGAAATTCTTTATTTTTAATTTAATTAAAAGCTGGGATTACTCGATCTGATGGATTTTTTAATTTTATTAAAATTAAAGCTTTCAAAAGTAAGTTTATTTACTATTCAAGGTCACTTGACAGTGAAACTTTAATTGCATAATTTTAACAAGTGTATGATTATAATCTGTCAATAATGATTACAATATTTTAAATCATTATAATTAAAGAGTTATGACGGGTTAAATTATGTTTTGATTTTCATGTCCCATTGTTAAGGTAAATTAATTTGTGTGTGTCGTTGAAATTTAGTATAACAGCCATGCATATAAGGTGTGTACAGTGAAATATTTATAATATGTTAAATAAAAATAATTGTTAATCTACAAGAAGTTTAAAAGTGATAAACTCACATCATTTTATATCATTTTTTAGTGGACAAGGTCGTTATTTAGTTTCTTTTTAGCATAACGATACTCGTTAATTTGATCTATTTCATGAATTTTCTTGGTTTGAAAAAAACGATTGTAGAGACAGCACCAACTAGAAAAACATAATATACCAGGCAGAGGCTGAAATATACCTATCTAATGACATACCCAGGTAAAATACAGGCTGATTTCCTTACATGGTCAGTGTTTCTATAATGGGTGGAAGAATTGCTACTGGCTATTTTTTTTTCAAGATAATACTCCTTCATTCTCCTATTTTAATTTACCTGCCAAGGTGTTATAACCTCCAATTTTTTTTAGTAATTATCTAAGAAGAATGGCCTTAATATAAGGGTTAATTATTTTTGGGGGGAAACTTAGAGGAGTCTCACCCTACACAAGCATATAGGGAGGATGACAAAACCAGTTTAAAATTCGATGCTACCATCTCTCCCCTAAAGTACATTTTGTCATGATCCAAGTCTCAACCTCACCCTCACAGGAAATTCAGTTAATTAAGAGCTAGATGCCTTAAATTGCGTGACCACTATTTATGAAGATAGTATTTCTGGATTAGTACAGGTCATGTAAGGATTCATTAATTTCTTAGGAAAGGAGACAACATTATGGAGGTCTTGACCACGAAAAGAACAAATTTTTATCGTGGTTATGTCAGTGGCCAAGGTCACTGACTTTGTGTTCTTTAGATTTTTTTAGCTCTAAATATAATTTCCTTCTAGAACTAAAGCAGATTGATTCTAGATTATTTGTAGTTTACTATTATTGTCACTAAGATCTCGTGTAAAAAGCACATTTTTTAAATTTTTTTTTTTACTAAAGCTTTGTGTTTATTCTCTGACGATGTCTAGTGACCTAGATTTTTCTCACGTTGGACCCACCCTTCCTCAGCAAAGCTACCCTGTTTAATCATAAACTAGTTTAGTATGTCAAATATGTTTAACCTTATATACAATATAATTTATGTCTAAAACAAAACAAATTTGAGGTAAATGGACTAAATACCCCTCTCTCTCCACCCTATTTTTTTGCTGACCATTTGAAAGTCATGAAGTCATCATAGCAACTGCGATAGGTGTAATTTCTTAAAACCATAAGTTCGGTAATATTCAAACAGCTTGTGCCCCTTTTTCTCTAAAGTCTAAAGTCTGATCTATTTGGGTTGCTCATGTTTCAAATGGTGTCATGATTAATTGGGAAACAATTACTGAATGAAAACAACAAAATGTTCGAACCCAGATGTTACTGTTAAAATGGCATAATTTATTTTCTCATCGGAATTAAATCATCGTTTGGTGCTTTCCTTCAATTAGCTGTATCCGTATCGCACTGGTAGAGTATGATGGCCTTATTCGAATTTTAAATGGATGTAAATGATGATTGGACGCCAACATAATTTGTCTAGCTAGTAATAATTGAATACATTAGCATCCATTAAATAATAAAATTACAGTTAAACTATTTAATTTTAATAATTATATGTTATGCATATGTTAAGACACATGTAATTTAAAAGATCAAATGATTTAAACCCAATCATTCAAATATAGATTATAAAATTAAATGATTATATTTTAGTGAAGATTTAACAATTTTGTTTACTTTTTAAATAAATATTTAAAACATTCCTTTAAGTTATTTAAATTAATTAAATAACATTATAAAAAGCCTCATCGTATTTTAATAAAAAATACTTAAACGGATAACACCTCACACTTTAATCCCATTTTTTCTCTAAATATTGACTATTAAATCTCAATTAAGTAAAAAAATATAGTATAAACAACCAATAAAGTCATAAAACTTTAATTAATTCATTCAATAAGTTTTAAACTTATTTACTGAGACAATTGGAGACTAGTTGACATAATAAATTCTAAAATAGGGTAAGATCATTTTCCTTAAAATAATACTCGAGAAAACCTAGTTCGACCTGTGAATGGATGATAGAAAAAGTAGATATATATTTGGTAAAAAGATAATTTAAATAATGAATCAGAAAACTATTTAATCTATAACAGAACTCTTTAGAAAAATAAAACATGGCATAATTATAATTAATAAATGAATTATAAGATAAGCAAACAATTGTGTGAACTTATAATAAGTACTAAGGTAACACTATAAAAACATTAAAATACCCCACAAGTATATTTATAATTATTCAATATACTTTTATCCTATAAATCAATTAGTAAAAAATTAATTTAAAAAAATATTAGTTTACTATTTAAGAACACGGAATTTTTTAATTTGATTAAATGTTGATATTTCTACGAGATCAAAAGTGTTTAGTAATTCACATTATCTATGTTAACTTTTATCCTTTAATAAATGTATCTAATATTCGTTAGTGAGTCACTGATCAAATTATATTTAACGACGCTAGTAACATGTATTATCTTCACTCAAGCTTATAATTTAAAAGTGAAGTTTAAGTTGTTGCAATTACTTGCTCCACTTTGTTTTGTATAAATTACTCTTTATGAACACATAGAGGGTTATTTTACTCCGATAAACTTCTATTATTAAAGTACAATTAACATAAGTTTCAAAGCCACTTCCTAGAAATTAGGTGAATTAAATTATATATATATATATATATATATATATATATATATAGCACAATTTGGAGTAACATGAAACATACATTAATTATCTTTAAATATAATTTGATAAGCCCGTTTCCAGTAATAGAAATTACAAGGAAATTACTGAAGAGATTTAAAAAAAAAAAAAAAAAAAAA
>CABFOV010001510.1:77349-98692 GCA_902141375.1 Timema poppense
AAAAGATTTAAAAAAAAAAAAAAAAAACACTTATTTTAACGATTAGGAGTCCAGGATGTCAGGAAAAATATAAGTTTCCCACGAACACTCAATTTTCTCTGATTATTTTCTGTTTTCAATTCTTTATTTAATCAACATGGAAACCGTCATTTGCTGCACGGCTGTAAGTGTCCGAATAAAATATATCTCTTTGGCTAAATAATATTAAGTCAATCTTTATTTGTTGGTCCAAACATATTACAATTTTTCTCTTTGGATTAATATTTCTCTCTTTGGGTGCTGATCATACCACATCTAAATTGAGATTCCTAAACTGGGGAATAATTTATTTTTTATTGTAATGTCGTTAATTCGCATTTAAATAAATAATATTGAGCATAAGAACTAGAAAATTAAAAGGTTAAGTTGTTAAGTTGGTGAAAATGTTGTCTACGTTTTGTTTCACGAATGATAACACGATGTTTAAATATATTTAGGTGTGTAAGCTAAAATACGATTAAATGAGCTTGAATTATGTTCCAAAAGAAATTAGCCATTTTAACTATCTAAGTATGAGTTTTGGTGTTGATTTTTTTTAAATAAAGGGTTTTGATGTTCATTTTAGCAAATAGTAACACAATACAAATATATTAGGTATTTTACCGTTTAATTTTGAAGATATGATATTTAAAAGTAATGTTTTGTGTACCCCATCTATCTTTTCACATTCTTACAAAATACAGTAAGCTCAGTTATGTTTCCATGTTGATATATACTTTTGAGGGAATGGTATTTAAAATTACTGTAATATTTGAGTATCATATCTATATTTAACATTCTCTCTCTATCAGACTCTCTCACGCTCTCACCTACTCTCTCACACTCTCTAACCTCAAACACACACACACAATAAAACTCTCTCTAATAAAATCTTTTCTCATTCTTTCTTTCACACACTCTCTACCCTCACATACACTCTTTATCACACAATAATTTCTCTCACATTATCTTATTTATACTCTCTATTAAGTTTTCGCTTGAATGTTCTATCTCTTGAACGCTCTCTCAAAAATGCTCTCTCTCTCTCTCAAACTCCCTCTATCTCAAAATCTCTATCTAAATCTCACTTTCTCTCCCACTTTCTTTATCTAAAGTCACTCTCTCTCAAACTCGCTCTCTTAATTTCTAGTTTTAACTCCTACTCTAACTCTCTCAATCTATTTTTCTCTCTCTAAACTAATCTATCCTCTCTAACTTTCTCACTCAAACTCTCTCTCCCACTCTATCAGATTATCTATTTTTTTCACACGATATATTTTCCAAAATTTTACTCTCTCTCTTTCTCTCTCACAAAAACACATATACCCTCACACACTTTAACACGCATTCTGCCTTAGATATTCTCTTTTTCTCTCTAACTTTATCTTACACAATTTTTCTCTCATACACACTCTTTATCCTCCAACACACAGTATTTTTCTCTCTCCCAATATTTCTCTTTCTATCACATACACATACTCTCACTATCACTCGCTCACACTTCCTCGATCTCTTTCAATTGCTCATTCGCTGTCTCTTAAAAACTTACACTCTCATTTTAACAATCACATTTTATCACTCTCTCTATCATATATATAATTTGATTGGTCCGTTTCCGGTAATAGAAACTACGAAGAAATGACAAAACAGATTTCGACAAACGAACACTCATTTTAAAGATTAGGGAATCAGGATGCCGGTAAAAATAGTGGACTAAAAATAAAATCTAATTTTCCTAGCAAATTTTTCATCTTTTTCTTTTGTATGGACAGTGGTTCATCTGTACAATAATTCTTTGTTTACATCACCATGGAAACCATGATTTTTATATAGCTGTACATTGATAAATAGAATATTTGTCTTTGTTTAAAAATAATATCAGCTCAATTGTTACTTGAGTGGCTTAGTGCAACTAATAGATATCTGGGAGAGGGGTCATTTTAAAGTTTTCATCGGGGAACGAAAGGGGATAATATAAGTTTTTATTCAAATTATACACCAACAACTAAATATCTAGGTAAAGTTGATAGCCTTTGACGAGTAAACTTTTAACTAAAGAATAAGGTAGGGCTTGTTATATAGATTATTTCACAATAAAAAGTTTAAAATACATTTTAATTCAATAATCTGTAGCCATCACTGCAACGACCCACTAATAGTTAGTAATTTTTTAAACTGAGAAAATTCTCGTATAAATATCACTAAATTTGGATCTAGATTAGAGCCATTATTTTTAGTAAGTAATTTATTTCACAATTTGACTATTTTTTTAAAGTTAAGTTTACTTCTCAATGTTACCATCTGATCACCTTATAACAAATCTTCAGATCTGTTTTATAATTGTGGTTACATTTAAATTAGCTTTGAAGGACCAAGAGAAAATTGCTATATTATTTTTTAAATATTTTCTAAGCAGAGATTAGACTTCAATGGCGAAGCTTTGTTGTGGACCTGTGCTCCACATAAGGAGTAAAGAAATTCAGACTAACAAGCAAGTAGGCAAAATTTGTGTATGGGACACGTTTTTAGCCAAAATTAAATGTTCTTTTAACATTTGTTCATAATCGCACACTTTTATTATATTTATTTGGTATAATAGTATAATTCTATTAGTAATTTTTATGTAGTTAAAGGGTGACATGGTGGTCTAGGGGTAAGGTGTTGGTTATCTGTGCTGGGATCCGGGTTCAGTCCTCGATCCCGGCACAGATTTATCTAGTTACCAAACCCTTCCTTCACCTCTGACAAGACTTGTATTAATCACAACTTGTGAATGTGGGGAATGCCAGGCCTCCACCGTGGTTCGGATATCACGTTAAGCTGTAGGACCTCCATTTTGTTTCACAATCATCCCTACCATTACACATTAGCGTAAGTGCGTATAACCCTAACGGGTAGTAAGACGCGGTGCTAATAATAATAATAATAATTTAAGAACTAGCCCTCCTTCATTTCACAGGGGGAACCCGCGGTGACACCATCCCGACAAAGTAGTCCATTTCCGAAGAGACACCGATTCAACGGCTACCACCATGACAAGAGAAGAGAATCAGCGAATACTCGCAGTCCTTCAAGAACTCTCACAGACCGTTAATCCCAACCAGCACCACTTCCGGCAATTGAAATAATTCATGGATCACCTTCTCCCACAAGCACAACAGCACCCAGAAGCGGATCCTCCACCAGGAGTCCAAGCAGCGTGGCCCAGACTGGCAGCACCTATAGTCCCTACTAGGGAAACCTGGACGTCTTTGCTTCCGCCAGATACACCAATCCTGGTAGGCCGAGGAGACCACAGCCCTTCGAGTGGCCTTGTCCTTCAAAGGCAAAGCAGCAGAAATCCCTTTAAGAAGGGACAAACATTAGGCGAATTTCCTGCTCGCCATGGCCTTAAGATATCCAGAGATACCTGTAACTACTCAGCAGATGCTCTTACACCGACTGGACATGGTGTACATCGCCCTGATCAAGAATTAGCCCACGGCAATCACAGCATCTGGTGGGGATTCCGGGGCTGCCATACACCCACCGGGGTCCATCCCATCAACAACAATAGCATCGAGCTACAATCCTCCGCCACCTACTCTCGGTGGCGGAGGGTCAGGAGGAACATACAGAAGGCGTGGCAGAGGAAGACTAACGTGATACGCCTCATCTTTAGAAATAAGCATTTAATTGTGTTAATGTTGACTGTAATCCATGTATTTTCTTGAACCAATCAAAATACCAGGTATCTCCGCTCCTGATGGGTGGATGTGGCTAGGGAGGGAAGTTTTTGGATAAGGTCTCAAGGGGTACGTACCCCCCCCCACAAGAAGATGGGTCACATAATTCCAGCAGTTCCAGGGGTACGTCTGGTTGAGAGGAAATAGGTTTTTTTTCTCGATAAGGTATCAATGGCTTCCCCCTACCCAAAGATGGTCCCCATACCCTAAGTAGTTCCAGAGGTACGTCAGGGGGTGGGGGGGGGACTTCTTGATTCTGGTAAAAATTGTTGTAATTTTAATAGCATATTCGCATATTTAAGTGAAAACATTTGTATTAAAGAGCTCTCATTTTTCAGTTTATCAAATAGGTCGATTATGTGTTTGACAAGAATATACACTTTCGTATGAAAAAGTAGATAGTAGACTATTCATAGAAAGAGACCTATCTCCGGGATAACTGTTTATACAATAAGGTTCTCCCAAATTGAATAATACTATAGCTAAGTTATTGTAAATACAGTTTATACGTTAATATTGTTAAAGACAAATGTTTATGGTTACATCGTTGTTGTTTTTTTTAAATTCTGGATGACACCGAGAATAAATGTTTGATGAAAGAGGAAATCTTACCAAAGAAATTCCATAAGTTTACATGATGGTTTTTCACTCATCCTCAAAGTTTGGTTGAGAGTTGTATATTGTTCTAAAAGTTATAAAGAGGGAGACTAAACTTTATTGAACTGAGCTTAACTTGGCTACTCTTGCCTTAATTCAACCGAACTTTACTGGACTTGGGAGAGAACAACGAGATTTTAATAAAATAGACTAAAATTGAAATAACTGACTAAACTGATCTTGTCTATGCTTAACATGAATTAACTCATTTGAACTATTCTTGGCTTGACTAAAAAAAACCCTGAAATCCACCAAACTCAACATAGTACAACTGAATAGTAATGGCAGTTATGCGTAAAAAGGAATACATCTCATATACCTAGTTTATCGGTAATGGAGGGCTTAAGGCTCGAATCCTGGCCAATCTTATTAAGATGATGTTTATTAAATTGTTCACCCCTCTTCCTATAAGCTTTTGAGGGCTTATTTCCTAAAAAAAAATCTTAATTCTACTTCATAAGTGTGATTATACAGATAAACCTGGCGGGTAGTAAGATGCATGTAACAGGATATAAGATACAATAAAGATTATTAATCACCATTGATCGTACCTAAAATTTAACTTTTATATTTAGATTTTTTAGATTAAGACTTAACTTATCTTAATTATTTAGCTATTTCTTTATCTAACCTTCGATTTTACTGAACTTTACTGAATTTTATTTACGTTGACTTGGAGATTACCTATTTAACGTGTTCTAACGATAGCGAAACGTTTATTAATAATATTAACTAGTGTTAGAACTTGACTATTCTTAGCTCAACTTGAGTTTGAGTGATTTTATTGTATACAAAAATGATTAAGACGGTTCTGTCACAAAAGGTGTCCCGAATTAAATGGGTTTTATAACACTCCACTTGCTTTCACATACCCGTAAGTTAATTAACTTCTAACTATAATAAGGTAGAACTCGGTACTAATTAGCAACCTCGGAATAAAATAATGAACACATACATTTTAAAACATAATCTAATACCTTCAAAGGATAGTGTTTTTTATCACAGGGTCTTATTCTTGTCCAGGTTATACGCAAACATTATAATTGCTCTGATTGGCTTAGGGATGAGAAAGGAAGCAGTTTAGAAGTAATGTACCCTCATTTAGGTGGAAGAATATTGGGAAAACATTTATGGAAAACCACCTTTAGTGGACGCGACTAGGATTCGAGCCCCGATCTCCTTCATCAGCAATATACAGAATATTGTTCTGAACCCAATCTTACGTAAATTATTCCGGTCCGGTAGTAGTAAATTATCAATAGCTTAATCCCGAAAATACATATTGATATTTTTATAGCGTCTCACTACCCAACCGTGATATTTGAATCTAACTACCATAATGAGATTGGTATGAAGACAGAAGAAATAAAAGAAAATACATATTTATTTGCGTGGAGGGAGGAGGTAAAACAAGAACGCTAACAACAAATTATAGTAAAAGGGGGAATTTGACGTCTAGATTGTATGCCCACCGACGCAGATCTTTTAATGTATCCCTTTTCCAGATCAAGTTTGTATATTGTTTAACACTCTCAAGTGTCTTGTGCCCTTAGATTTTTTTAAATATGTCAAAGACAGAGTGAAAAATACAGACATATGTATGAATAACACACATATAACGTTGAATCATCAAATTTTTCCAACGATTGTTCTTGAAATTATTTAAATTATTTGTAATATCACAAATATAATACAGTTTTTTTTCATACTATTTATTATTTCTTTTTTAATTTTAAAATTAAAAAACTTTAGATATAACTTATTAATTAATTTTCTTACGTCCATTTTTTGAATAAACATACAGCATTAATTATATCATTTATAAGTTTTATGACATATATTAAAAACAAAAACTAACCTTAAAATGTAACAAAATACTATTTTAAAACTTTCTAAATTAATGTTAAATATAAACAAATTATAATATTTTTAATTAAAATTGGTGCGAAAGTATCACTTAAGAAACAGCTTTGAATTACTCGATTTATAATATTAGTACTTTAAGCTTAATCATAAAACTTATTTAAAAAAAAAACGAAAACAAGTATTTTTCAGAGTTATTTTCAGGATGAGCTAGCACCACTGCAGCCAACCATTCAGCAGAAACTCATTACTAGGAGCCGAGTGGAGTTTAGAGCGCTATAGTTTCACTCGAGTTAACACTATGTTGGAGCAAACACCAAGAAAGCTAATCGAATAAGGGGGTGAAGGGAAGGACATAGAAAATGGAGAGGATGATGTGGGGGTATTTCTAAGGGGAGCGGGGAGGGGGGAGAGAGAGAGCAGTAGAGGAAGATAGAAAGGTTGAAAAAGAAAAACACACATCAAGAGTGAGTGAATTTATGATAGAAAGAGTAAGAAGTAAACGCAAGAAGGAAGTATAAAAAAGGATACAAAATTGAGACTGGGTGTATGTAAAAAGAAGAAAAGAAATAAAAAGGTGCAGGGAAAGAAATGTATAAAAAGGTAAACAAGGGTAAAAATATAAAATAGAAAGAGTAAGAGGGTATGAGGACTATCTGTGTGTGATAGAGAGGAAATGAAAAGAACGAAACGGAATGTTGAGAGAGAGAGATAGAGAGAGAGAGAGAGAAGAGGAGTTTTCAATGAAGGGGAGTTGAAGGGGAGCTGTTTAAAGTGCTTGCCGTCCACGAGCCCATCTCCATGTACCCAAGGGGGTGAGTTGATTCCATCAAGATTCGCAAATATTTTAATGTGTGTCTAGTGTATGACTTGGACTCGCTTTCAGGGGGCTGAGGTGGGTAAAGGTGGAATTTACACTTGACAGGTTTTAATTGATTGAATTAATTTGATTGCTTCTATCGGATATTGTGTTCAGACAAGGTTGATGGGATGAAGTTTATCTGGTGATATTTATTACACTTTCACTCTTGTAATAGATACTGTAGAATTTACAAATTTACAAAGATTGTTTGATAGCGTTATAATATTGGATTTATCTCCGAGTAGATAAGTTTGTAGCAAGTTTAATATTTAAATTCCGAATACCAAAGCAACAAAATTAATTTTAAATTATTTGATCAAGTGCTTTAAACCTGAAAATAAATAATACGTATATATCATATTCAATATACATTTTAAATTAATATATTTTACTTGATACAATTATCAATTAAAAAAACATCATTAAAATTGAATATAAGCTATATATAAAATAAAGATTTAAAAAAATTCAAATTACTGAATTTTTAAAACGTTTGCACTTTTCATAGGTGAGTATCAAGTGGATAAAAAACTTAAATTTGACGCAAATATTTTACCAAACACATCTATTGTTTAAAGAATTATTTTATTTAAAAAGCCTTGTAAACTGAATTAACAATGGCCTTCCTAAAACATTTGAAACATGAACTTTATAATCTTCAGATCCATTATTTGAAATAGTCCAATTCACCACCTCTCTTTTACAGTGGATTAGTGAGTATTTAAAATAAAAACTTTTGAATATTATGAAATGAAATTAACAACTCAAATAAAGTTGTAAATATTTTAACGACTAAATTTTAAGGAAGAAAAATTTGTTAAATTCTTAGTGTCTGAGACAATATTAATGTCATTAACTTAGAGTAAAATAATTTTAGCATCACACCTTACTTACTACCCGTTCGTGCTATAGGCTTATATATTAATTAAGAACCTACTTTAATGGGTTAGGGACTAGGAAGGTTGAATTTAGAGGAAGTGTACACACATTTGCACCGAGAGAGTGAAGAACAATGTAGGGAAAAAACCTCAGTACACCCGACTGGAATCGAACTACATTATTCCCATCATCTGTAGTCTAGCCTAACACGAGAGTAGCGCCTTATACCATGCAACCACCGAATTGGGTAATAAAATCGTTAAAAGTAGCCTAACATCTTCAAGGGTAAAAAATAAAATAAATATATAGAAAAGTAAAAATAATATATATATATAAATTTAAACATAATAAAAATGACAATCTTTTACGTTATAGATAGAAACATGATGTATTTTACTAGATAAGATATGTATGTTCGGTTTTTAATTAGCTATCTTCAACAACAAACAAGCCGATTTTTAGTCGTTGACTCCACAAACATTTCTGTAGCAATTTTATTGATTTTAAAAAATAATACCACTTTGGGGGAAAGTTTTATATAGTGTCGATTTTTTTAATGGTGTCTTGCCACCCAAATCTTGTTCGCGTGCCATAGATTTCCCATCCTTGCCCTAGATATTGTTCCCCCTGCCCCCCAACCCCCTTATGCAGGATTTTTTTTTATCAATAAACTGGAAAACTGGTGACGATTAGTTCAAAGTCCAAATCTCAGCTGTATGACTGGGGATAGTTTTCAACAAATGATATTTCACTGTGTTTTTTTTTAATTTATTACATTTCCTCCAAAATAGCTTCATCATCCCTAACCATTAAATTAAACTATTAATAGTCTCGGTGTTGGATGTAAAACTCACAAAAAAAAGTAGTTTCAAGTAATATTATCAATTCAGTATTGTACTAAGAGGTTTACGAGGCAGCTTATAGCCACATTTTAACTTTTTTTTTATAATCGCATCTTACTACCCTTTCAGTTTATACGCTTAAGTACTAATTACGCTAATGAGTTATGAATAAAGAAGGTTGAATTTATAGGAAGTGAACACGCATTTGCATGGAGGGAGAGTGAAAACCGTTTAGGGAAAACCACCCCGAGTTCAACGGACCGAGATTCAAACCTCTATCTCCCCGTCCTCGGCAGTCTAGCTCATCATGATAATAGTGCGTTAGCTAACTACGCCACCGAGGCGGATCATTTTAACCTTAATTATACATTTTTTAACCTATAAATATAAGAGTAATATTAGTACTTCATTATAAATTTTATTATGATTATTTAAAAAAATGTATATACAAACAAAATATAGTTTAACATATGTCACATTTATAGATTAATACCCAACTTTATTTAGTTATATATTAACCAGTTTGTGTATATACACCTTAGTAACGTTGCCTTTTTTTAAAAGCGTCTGTCTTGATTAGGAGATCACACACACTTATTCGTAAAAAGGATAAATTGAATACCGGACATTTCGTAATAGTTTCGCTAAATATTGTGGAGTAAATATTTGTCTCAATTAGCTTTCATGTTCATGTAGCGAAGCATCAAGATGTGGAAATCAGGAGAGCACGTAGTTTAAATAGGTGGTGTGGAAATGAGAAGACTGGCAAGAGGGGGAGGAGGGGGGGTTGATGGTATTACGAGCTTCAGTTGATACGATGCTTTAACTTGTCTTCGAGGTGGAAGCAGCACTCCAGGCCGGGTCTTGAATGTTAAGTGACTTCACTTAAAGGAATGAGTACAAAGCAGGAAGAGGAGATTAATCTTTAAAACATACCAAGTTTTCGTTGGGATAGCTATTAACACTTGTACTTTTTTTTATTAAAACTGTCTAATTCTACTTAGAATCTTAAACGAAATCATTTAAGATCATTTTACCAATAACAATTTATTGCACAAATTTAACATACGCTATAAATAGTGATTCGATGATTTCACATAATTTCAGTTCACGCGCTTTAATGTGTTAAACTTGCTACTTTATGCTTTTCCCGTGTAATTTGTAAGACAAATTAGTTAATATATTTTGTCGAAGATGGGCAGATTGGGGTTCGATCCTGGTTGGGTGCACTGAAGGGGAATTTTTTCCTAAATGGTTTTCCACTCTACCTCCATGCAAATAAGGGTACCACCTACCTAATCCCATGATGCTTAGGAATATATTGGGTCCAAAAAAAGGGATGAGGCTACTGGAGATTGAAGGAAGTTACATAATGATGAGTTACATACCCTGTACTCAAAATAATATATTTTTAGGGTAATCATGTCTCTAAGATTATGATGGGCAGGACATACAACATGAATGGGGGAATCTAGGACCTTTTTCAGGGTATAGAATGGCAAATCCAATGGGAAGACTTAGACGCAGAAGGGAGGATAACATTAGAATGGACTTGAAAGAAAGGGCCAGTTTCATAGTCAGACTTATTTCGCCTCAAGTGCAGCGCTACACTAAATACAAGACGACACCTACCTAAACTCGAATGGAATGGGCCGTTCTCGCATAGGAAACTGGCCCATTACATTCTGGTTTAGGTAGATATCGTCATGTACTTAGTGTAGCGCCGCACTTGAGGCGAAATAAATCTGACTATGAAACTGGCCCAAAGTGTAAATGTATAGCATTAGCTCAAGATAGGAATAGGTGGCATAGTTCTTAAGTGCAAAAATGACTTTTCGAGTTCCTAATTCCACAGAGTATGTAAGTAATCAGTTTAAAATTAGTAGAATTACATAATTCTTAATCTTATATAAATTCTGTTCTTTTTATATCACGATAATTTCATCTCATTTTGTATAACACAATTTCGTTATTATTTATAAATAAGTTATTATTTTTTAACCTAGCCCTACACGTTAATTTTATTAATGTGTCCAATTTGAACAGTACAATTTTTTCAAAAAATATATTTTCATGAAATTTCTTGTTTTGGCTATACCGACTGTAGATACACAACAAACTATGAGAACATAATATGCCCGGCTGAAATACAATCAGATAATCCCAACAAATGATTTACCCAGGTAAAGTGGACGCCATATTCCTTATCAGATAGGTGTTGTTGGAATGCATTGAGACAATGCCACTTGCTGTTGTTTTTTACAAGATAACCCTTCGCCCCCACCTATATTAAATTCCCCGCCAAGATGTTATAGACTCAAAAATTCTTAGTAATTGGTATTGTTAAATGAACTTAAAGGGAGACAATATTTATTTCTAACTCTTTAATGTTGTGTCACCTTCTGCAGTAATATTTCTAAGCATTAGTTAATGTTAATTTTTTTTAACGATTTGATATCTAAAATAACTATTTATTATACATATAAAAATAAATAAAATGCTTGCTAAGAGATTAGCAATATTAAACTTATATTTATATATTTATTTGAGCATTAAAATATATTAATGATTAATTAAATATATTATTGATGATTAAATAATACATCGGTAAAACTTTTTTTTAAATTACTCGTATTTAATTATTTTTATGTAATTTTGAATTAAAAGCTGAGACAAAATTAGTGACTTTCATCAATCAGTGAAGTGTTTTTTTAAAATTATTACATTAAACATCATTTTTATTGATTGCTTAACTTAATGGTTAGAGGCTAGGAAGGAAGTTTGAAGGCTGCGCGCCGACTGTAGCATGGAGATGAGATGAGAAAACCACAGTGATGAATCGAAATTTACATATAATCCCCAGTGAACCAATTTGAGATTCGAACTTAAACCTCCAGTTACCGATAATCCTGTTCTTGGTGAGATTGCAGGTTTAGACCAGTCGTTCTCAACTATCCCTTATCTATGGTTTTTAACCTTTTTCTGCTCGTGGCAAACTATTGTTTGTCGCGATTCCTCCAGACACACTGAACGTGCAAGTTGGTGACACTACGGTGAAACTTGAAAATGCGCATGCGCAGAGATACATCTCAGTTGAAAAGGAAATGAGGGTTTTTCCTTTATTCGACCACGAATTAAAATGCTATGTAAGAAACGAGAAAACATTCTCATTAATTATTCAAATTTTTTATTTTAGGACTTTAAATTCTCTGGAAAATAAATACATTTAAAGGGTTGGAACATTTTTCTCTTATTTGATTCTTAAATTAATATTAAATTAAATTACTTTTAATTTACTTTTCTTTCGAAGGAAGTCATGCTACGTATTTTTATAGCACAAGAAAAATCCGTTGAATCCTGCTGGGTTTGAACCCACGAACATCGGGCCCTGAGGCGAGCAAATTACTCCAAGTCCACCAAGGTCAGCGATTGTTTATAAGATATTAAAAATAACAATCAGCACATTCTGATAATACATAAAAATTGTTATAGGTCTACTGTTTAGACAAGATCTGCAAATAAATGGTGATACAGTTGATTATAAGATGTCTGGGTTATACTCCTTCCGAGATACCAACACTTTCTTTGTTGATTTAATTTTAAACCACAAATAATAATTTTAATAGTAATAATCTACCTATCCACCCCGGCGTTCCCTCGGAATAAAATGGAAGCTTGTCTAATCTGATATGTTGGTGATGTAAAGCTTAGGATTCAAATCCCATCATGCTATGATGAAAGTGGTTATTTTTACCTTAATAGTTTTCCAGTTTACTGCCTCCCAAATGTTGAAACAACTCGTTTAAATTTTACTTCCCTCTTATTAACTCCACGAGAGTATAACTTTAGTTTTTAGCACCGGATCTTACTACCCGATTGGGTTATACACCTATGAACTAATTACACTAATGGCTCAGGGATTTGGAAGGCATAATTTAGAGGAAATGTACCCACATTTGCGTGGAAGTAGAGTGGAAAAGGTGATCTGGCAGTCTAGGGGAATGCCAGGCCTCCACCGTGGATCGGATCCCACGTTAAACTGTAGCTCCTCCATTTCATCTCACAATCACCCTACCATTACACATTAGTGTAAGTGCGTACAACCCGAATGGGTAGTAAGACGCGGTGCTAATAATAATAGTAATAATAATAATAATATAGTGGAAAACCATTTAGGAGAAACCACCCTTAGTGTTCTCAATCGGAATCAAACCCTAACCTCCCCATCTTCGGCAGTCTAGTCCAACACGAGAGTGTATAACTAAAGGAGGGTAAAAGATACAAGTATATTACTTTACACATGTTTGGATCCAGACCACCATCTCAACTAGAAAACCGTTGCAATTCGAAACATTACAATATTTTTCATTTATCGATGCATGCACGTCACTGAAATCGTCATATACGAACCTAACTATCGTAAATAACACATTTGTAGCTAAAATAAAAACTGTAAACCTTATTTCCCGAAAATGCAGTTACAGATAAATCACTGGACACAGGTGTGAGCGGTAGTGTCATGTTGCTAAGATGTATCTGCGAAGCAAGCGCCTCAATTGATTAGCGTCGGAAGTGCGAACTGAGTGAGAACTGTCGTAAGTTGAAGTGTCGTAAATGAAGGTATACCTGCACTCCAAAATAAACTCCCACGTACAGAATTTATCTACCGGTTTGTGTAGCATTTACACGACTCTCTCAGAAACTATCTTTTTATAAACTTCATAATTCTATACGTAGGCGTTTTGCTAAAACCTACCCTTTTAAGAAACCCATATTTTTATTCTATTTGGTTAAGCTTAGAAATGTTGCAGTTTTTATCCCAAAAAAAAATTAAGAAAAAAATTAAATTGTTGCTAATTTAAATAAGTTTAGTTTGATTATTTATATATATCAACAGCTCTTGAATATCTGTTATGAGTGTATTGGAATTTAATTTTTAAATTTTTAAATGAAGAGATAAAGTTTGGGTCAAATAAAGGATATGAATATTCCAAAACTAATGAGAATCAAATGTGCAGAATATTAAACAAAATGGATTAACTGAAGCAATATTTTATTTATTTTGGTCAGAAATTTTTTTTTTATCATAATAACTGTGAAAGAACGATAATTGAAACGCGTGCCCTTTCATTCCACCCTTAATGACATACGGGTTGGTTCAACGTAATAAACAGCTTCTGTAAAAAGTAAGTTAGGACTGTTCACAGGCACATTTTAATTCATACCTCAGATTAATTACCACTAATATAGGAAATAGTTCTTTAGGGGCTTTGGAGTGTTTTGTGGAATAGAATATGTGAGTAACAAAAAAGGGGTGATTTTATTATCATTGCAATACTTTCATTTTTACTCTCTAATATCTATACCTCACCCTTTTCTGGGGCTGAAGACAAATGGAAGAAGGAAAGGAATGGAACAAAAATTGTTGCTACTTCGCCGTTTATAATTCTCATCTGCATATCTCGGGTCATTAACCTCCACCCTCCCTTTTTTTCTTCTTCTTCTTGATTATACACTTGGTGTGATTTCCCTGGGCGGATTTCACTTCCATTCCCCCATTGACACCCCTCCTACCCTTATTTCCAACCCTCGGCCTGAACATTTCCATCTGTTTCCAAACAAATAAACAATCTGTAAGAGTTGAGTTTCTAAGCGGATCAGCCGGCTAGAATGGACTACGTGAACGAATCGCTTTTGTTGAGTTAAGCTTAATTTCCAGACCTTTCTTGTGATATATATCTCTTACGTCATGAATATCATTAAAAAGCGTATAACCCGAACGGGTAGTAATACGCGGTGCTAAATATTATTATTAATATCATTAAAAATATTATAATTCAAGACGCTAGATTTAATTATGCCGCTGTATAAACATCTTAATCCGTATAGGTGGGCAATATACATAGGTGTTCCAACTCGTATAACCAGCTTCGATGGCCGCATGGTCTAAGGCACCACTCTCACAGTAGGCTTGACTGTTGATAATGGCGAGATCGTGGTTCTATCCCAGTTGGGGGTATTTGTTCCCAAATGGTTTCCCACTCTTTCTTACTTTCGCTCTCTCTTCACGCAAACGTGGATACATTTCCTATAAATTCAATCTTACTCAACCTTAGCGCAATTGGAGCATAAGCGTATAACCCAAACGGGCAGTAAGACACGGTGCTAAAGAAATCTCGTATAGTCTTGTTTGTCAGTGATGTAATGTTTGGGTTGGAATCCTGGACTGAATTGTAATGGGGTTTGGGGGGTGGGGGTTTTAAAAGTTTTTTCGACTTTTTATCCTTTTAAATTTGAGTACATTTTCTATATATTATACCTCCCTCATCTCTTATTATTATTATTATTATTAGCACCGCATCTTACTACCCATTCGCGTTATACGCACTTACGCTAATGTGTAATTGTAGGGTGATTGTGAGATGAAATGGAGGACCTATAGTTTAACGTGGAATCCGAAACCACGGTGGAGGCCTGGCATTCCACACATTCACAAGTTGGAATAATTACAAGTCGTGTTAGAGGTGAAGGAAGGGTTTGGTAATCAGACAAATCTGTGCCGGGACCGAGGATTGAACCCTGGACCTCCAGCACAGAAGTCCGACACCTTACCGCTAGACCGTCAGGTCACCCATCTCTTATTACTATAATTAAATGCGGGTAGCTGAAACTTTCTCAAAATGTCAGTGATGTAAATAACTCATTAAATGGAGTAGTAATTATGTTTAGTACAATTCGTAAGAAAGAATAATAATAATTATTATTATTTAGCACCGCGTCTTAATACCCGTTCGGGTTATACGCTTTTAAGTACTAGCTACGCTAACGGATTAGGAATTGGGAAGGTTGAATTAGAGGAAGTGAACCCACATTTGCGTGGAGCGAGAGTGGAAAACCATTTAGGAAAAAACCACCCCCAGTTCACCCGACCGAGACTCGAACCTCGATCTCCCCGTCCTCAGCAGTTGGGTTCAACACGACTAGCGCGTTAGCCAACTACGCCACCGAGGCGGGTAAGAAAGAATAAGAAATCACCAAGTTTGTTTCGGCTGATAAGTAGTATCCCTTAAACCGTGTATCACTTACCAGTGACAGAAACACATATTGAACAGATACTAATTTAACTACTATGTTTTCCCATTAATCTCCTGCTTTTACGAAAAATTCCCACGTCCATTGAGAAACAACTTAGTGATCACCCTATGAAGGAAGGAGAAAGAAAAAAAAAATCCTTCAATCCAATCTTGCTAAAAGTTAGGTCTTGGTGTACCTAACATGATTCAGATCAGTAACAGCGCCATCTGTTGTCCAAGCAGGGAAAAATAAGGGAAAAAATACAGCTTATACTCGGGGGTTTGGTAATTGATGGGCTAAACTTGACTTTACGTCGTTTCATGGCTAGCTAAATCTCTATGTGGATTATTGCTGACTTTCTGAGTGCCCCAAAGTAATCTACCTTTTGTTCAAATGATGGAATAGTTTTTTTTATATAAAGGAGGGGGGGAAGCGGAAATGGATACGGCAAAGGTTGAATTATTCACGCAAGGCTAGTTAAAGAGTAGGGAATTCAAAAAAGATAGCTTTATATCTATCACAGATGCAATCACTCTAAGATATACATTCTAGTAATAAACAACAACTTAAAAGTTGAATCAAAAGGTATGTGCTGTATTTAGTAATTTAGGCTTTTACAGAGATTACTGTATTTCAATTTGTTTAGGTCGAGACATAATATAATAACTTATCGAATAAATGATCTTATAAGCTGTTTCTTATTCATTTTTGTAACTTATAGTAAGATTAGGGTAGTGAAGCATTTTTGGAAATTACAAATATTTATTTTGTGTGTACAAAAAAAAGTAAAAGTTTATTAATACATATTTTAATTTGCGTATAACCCGAACGGGTAGTGATACGCAGTGCTAATAATAATAATAATAATAATAATAATAATAATAATAATAACATAGTTTAATTGTTTTTTTATGCGTCTTAGTACTCGTGCCTCACTTTTCCCATTTCTGAAAGACAAACACACCCGTGCAGCTAGAGTCCGTTAACGGCAGGAATTGTTTTCTGAAAGGCCTTTTTCCCTACCAGAACTCTATCATATAGTAGGATATTGGTAAGAAGAAATACCTTTAAGAGAGTAATTCCTACCGTGAATGGAGTATAGATCACAATCCACTAAACAGATGTATATTCCCATAGATCTCAAATACACGTTCGTTCTTTCACTGTCCCGGAATCACAGGCTCGGAACGAACTAGATAACTATACTCGTCATCCAACATCTAAAATTCCCTTTCAGCGTGCGGTCACGCAATATATCTTGACTAACAAGCTAAACTAAGCTCTTGAAATTACTTGAATTTTAAATGAGAGTATGAATATGCGTGCGAATGTTTTTCTGATTATTTGAATTTTCCTCTATTAAAAAAATGTGTTTGTTGTTCACCAATGTAATATTGTATGTTGTATTCGACCCTGGTTAAGTGGAAGAGAAGGCTAACGCCTTAACTTCGCCAGATAAATAAAGGCCATTATTATTATAATATTATTGTTAATAAATGAAGTTGAAATTGTTCATAGGCCTACGCATAAATTAATAACTACGCTATTGAAATATAAATATTGTAGGGAGAATTGTATACATATTATTCCAGCATCTGTTTGGGAAAAGAGTGGGAAAACATCTGAGATAAAATAAAACACTCTCAGTTCATCCAACTGGGATTAAAACCCCAATCTCCCCGACACACAGTGGGGAATTTGACCGAAAACGTGGCTAAAGCACTTATAATCATATGTATCGTCCAATAAACTGTACTCGTTTGTTTTTTTGGCGGGGGAGCGGGAGAGTGTCGCTAATAACGAACCCGATATCAAAATTATGAAATAAAGAATTGACGATAAAAAATAGTGAATCGGACCCCCCCCCCCAAAAAAAAAAGTACTCTTAAATCTCTTAAAAAATTGATGTTTGGAGGGTTTTGGGGGTTTTTAATTAAGAATACAATGAATGTATCATATACACGTAGTTTTTGATAACAGTAGCGTACCCTACATTATTTATGTATTTATTCATTTATTTGCTTGTACCCAGCCAGAAAATCCATACTAGGATATACATAAATCAATCGGTACAGAGAATTTGATAGAAAACTATATTATAGATACGAATATAAAAAATATACAAACATGTAAAATATAAAAGTGAATTTTTTAGATGAAAATAAACAACGAATTACATAAAGTAAATATACTGCATATTTAAACAGTAAATACATTACACAGAATCTTTGTCCGAGTCACTTTCAAAATAATTCTTTGACATTTCTTTTAATTACTCTACAGTTGGGTATGATCTAAGTTTTATGGCCTCTGCCGAGAGCTGTTTTAATTATCTTCGTTACAGCTTTCTGATACTGGATTCAATACCCCTGCTATTTTATTTGTTATTTACGGTTAGAGCCGCATCTAAATGTCGTATCCTCTCAATTAAATAATAACCTGGTGACCTGGCGGTCTAGGGGTAAGGTGTCAGACTTCTGTGCTGGCGGCCGGGGTTCAATCCTCGGTCCCGGCAAAGATTTATCTGATTACCAAACCCTTCCTTCACCTCTGACAAGACATCTTGTGAATGTGAGGAATGCCAGGCCTCCACCGTGGTTCGAATTCCACGTTAAACTGTAGGTCCTTCATTTCATCTCACAATCACCCTGCCATTACACATTAGCGTAAGTGCGTTTAACCCGAACGGGTAGTAAGACGCGGTGCTAATAACAATAACAATAATAACCCATTGATACGGGAATAGATCCAAAGACCTTTGGCTTAGTACGTCAATGCCCTAACCACCGATGCTGAAAATAGAAAAATGACACCTGGACACGGGAATCGAGCCCGGGATCTTAGTACGCCAACGCTATAACCACTGAGCTATCCAGGAATCGTCGCGTTTCCAGGGTCACTCTTCGCTCATATTTTAAGGCAGAGTCTATGATGGACGTGCGGAAATCTTCGGCTACAAATGTGTGGTTTTATTAAGGTCACGAGCTATCAGATAACGCAACCATCTTCGACTAGGTAGTCGGATTAATGCTGCCACTTGTACAGTTATTGGTGACTGCGTTATCCGATTACACATTTGTAGCCAACGATTTCTGAACATTTATTGAATATTTGTTAAGGTTGTCCTGAAATTTAATGACAACTTTTTATCTTCACCATGTGAAGCAAATTAAACTCTATGTATCTGCTGGATAAATATTAGATCTATTTTGGCAAAAAAGTGTTTTTCTATAAAAACCACAAAAATACTCATATCCTTCTATGCCACCTTAAGCGCAAGCTTTATTTTAATAAAAGTCAACATTCCAGGGTGATATATTCGGTTTCCAAAATGTGGCTGAGTCGCGAGTTGATTTTAGTCGATTTTTGGTAGGTTTCAAAAAGTTATTTTTATAATGAGAATCTTGTAATTAGTTTAAAAAAATAATAATAAACAATTGGAAAGTAAAAAATAAATGTTAAAAAAACAGTTATTAAAATACTTAGGCTTTAAGATGACTAGTGGATGTCAATATCGTCAAGAACAGAAACAAGCACATGGCTCATTATGATATTTACAGTAGCCTCATGGCTTCTTTGGTGCTGACTGACAGCTCACAGCTGTCTTCTGACAGTCAACATTTAGGTATATACCTAAATTTTAACCGTCAGAAGTTACAGATGCTAAACACATGTTTTTGCAGATCAAATGGTTCAGCGTAGGGTTACATAATTTGGTCTGGTAACTTTTCAAAGCTTTTAGCTGTCAGCTGTGAGCTGTCAGTCAGCACCAAAGAAGCCATGGGGCTACTGTATATAAGTTTTTGTAAAATGTTAAGACTAAAAATAATAGTAGTGTAACAAGTTACAAGGGGGGTTGCAGTAGTAGGTAAAATAATTAAGTAACCCCGCCTCCCTCCAATCTCCTCCTCAACCTCATGTCCATTAAGGTTAGATAGATCGAGAAAGTTTGTCGTTCTATAAATCGTAGTCGCCTTTCTAAAGGTTTTGGGAAGTACTGTACTATACTGTTTGGTTTCATAATTTTGCTATAGACAACAAACCAACACTTTTAATTAAATCAAAACAAACTTTTCATAACTAATGAGACTAAAGTTTATCCAAACATTCCAAAAATATGTCGGGCGGAAAGCAAGAGTGGTTTGACTTGTTTTATTATTCATATGTTTCGAACATATATGTTTAGGTCCGAATGAGACGACCACATAAACAAACCAGTTTTTTTTTGTTTTATTAATGTTTATACCTAATTTAGACGAGAATCCTTTTGTGTATTTTATGTTTGCACTGTATATTGCTCCCCTCAACCACGAATAATCATATCATGGCTCTCAATCTCACTCTAACCTTCCCTTTCAGAAAAATAACATATTGAATTTCACGCTATTGATTTATATCACTTTTTTTTTAAAAAAAAACAATGTGTTTTACAACAATTTTTGCCAATAAGGTTTCAATATCCCATAGCTTATTTATCCATACAACCTCATTAAAGCTGCGGACTTATTTTTAAAAATATTTTCAATTTTTTATATTTTGCTCTACAACTACCCTTCTTTTTGTATTACGAGAGATAATTTTTCTAAAATAAAACCTGTTGAGTACCTTTCATAGAATTTCGATTATTATATGAAGATGGACACCTTAGCTCAGTTGGTAGCATGTCTGTCTACTTAGCTAAGGTTTTATTCCTAGAAGTGATGAAAAATGTATCATTGGTGAAATGTTGGTTTCCCCCTTTCAAAGGGATAAAGTATACTCCATTCATGGTAGGAATTACTCTCTGAAAGGTCTTTTTGCCTACCAATATCCTACTATATAATACATTTCTGGTAGGGAAAAAAGGCCTTTCAGAAAACAATTCCTACGGTGAACGGACTTTAGCAGCCGGTGTCTGATTGTTGTGTCGAGGTACAAATATCGGTCGGGTGTACTGACGATGGTTTTTTCCAAAATAGTTTTCCACTCTCCCTCAACGACAATGCAGGTGCACTTCCTATAAATCTAACCTTCTTAATCCCTAGAACCATTAGCGTAATAGTACATAAGCCTAACGGGTAGTAAGACACGGTGCTAACTAAAAATATACATACATTTCGGATGAACGGTAGTAAGTAAAGCGCTTGTAATACCATTAAATAAAGAACAGGTCTAGTTCTTCTTCATAATATATTCGAAGAGTTATTGATTTATTTCGACCGAGTATAATACTGCCCCTTCAAGATCAGTTAGCCAAACCCTTCCTTCACCTCTGACAAGACATCTTGTGAATGTGCGGAATGCCAGGCCTCCACCGTGGTTCGGATTCCACGTTAAACTGTAGGTCCTCCATTTCATCTCACAATCACCCTACCATTACACATTAGCGTAAGTGCGTATAACCCGAACGGGTAGTAAGACGCGGTAATAATAATAATAATAAT
>CABFOV010001511.1:0-67093 GCA_902141375.1 Timema poppense
CTGGCGACCTTCATCAATCAAAAGCTGCGGGGAGATTGATGGCTGGTTCAGACAACATTTGATTTATATGTTTCACAGAAACATGACCTCTACATATCAAATAATCGTTAGTATTTACATTTACAAATTTCCTTACAGACATTTTATGGTTTATGTATTTCTTTTTGAAATGAATGCTGACAGTTAATATTGCAACATTCAAAGAAACAAACCACCAATGTACTCGGATGTGTTGATATATATGTTCGTAAACATGTTAAGTCATCTAACTCCTTTTTACTTTCTAACCTCGTGAAAACTGTGTTCTTTAACAAAAAAATATTGGATATTATAATTCTGTCTGTTCCCGTGTCTGCCTGTCCTAGGGCTTGGATACGAAATAATTTGATAGTTTTGTTCAAACTTGATATTTAGTTGTTAAATGGCTAAATATAGGGAGTTTTTTATTTAGTTTTGACATTTGCGCCTAAATTAATAAAGTAGTTGACTAATGCCTTATTTTTGAAAAAAAAAAGAAGTTTAAAATAGCTCTAGTGACCTAGCTAAAAATTGGTATATGAGGGCCCTTTTCAAGATAAATAATAATAATATTAAATATTGATTTTTCTAGGACAAATTAATTTAAGAGTAAATTACTCGAGGAATTTTTTTAAAATTTTGAACTCTTTTGAAAAAGAGTCTTTAAGGTTTAATTTCAAAATGATTATCATAATAAATATAAATTTATTTTTATTTTACAAATATAGATAATTTGAAAGTGTTTTTTTTTTACAAATAACTGTTTTTTGAATATTTGTCAATTTTAAAAGTTGGTTTGAACAAGTATTGTTTAAAATATGTGTAAGTAAATGATTATTTCTGATTAACAAGTTAGTATGCTAGTTTTTCTGAGGAAAATTTATCTACGGGTAGTTTACTGAAAACCTATTTTTGAATATCTTGTTCCAAACTATAATCCATAGCAATGTATAGAAAGTTTGTAAGATTGTATCGTAGCTCTTGTTTCTTGATGGATCGTGATTATTTCGACTAGTAGACTATGCTGAAAAGTGTAGAAGTGGTGCTGGTGAGGTAATAAGATGAAGGTATGTTGATAAGTCAAACTTTGAATGAAGCATATTATTAAATAATACTTCAAATATCATACTTGTATGGACCTAACCTCTATGCACCAATGCAGTGCGAATGTGTTAGTGCAACTCTGTGCCCCAAGTGCCCTTTTGGACTAGTATAAACGGTCGTGTGACTCAAATTGCAGTACTTCATAATCCAGTCTAAATTAACTAATAATTAATGTTTGTTCTTTTGGTCATATAAAAAAAACACACGTATAATTACAATATAATATAATTGAGGTTAAATGCTATTTCAGTGCTAATATGCTCTTAGTGTCATGCTAAGTAGAAAATAAAATTAGCAGCACACGATTGATCAATGAACTGAAGAAATAGTTATATGATAGTTTGTTTTTAGAGTTTGTCAAATTATGATTATCTTATATCTATTAATTCGATATAAAATTTGTAGGTGAGCTTTAACATCAACGAACTGTCAAAATTTTACTTTTTAATTTTACATTATGTTTAACGTGCACTTTATGAACCCACTGGTTAAATCATCACACAACTTACAAATAAATCAAATTCTAGAATTGACACAACACCCAGTTTGCGAACCGTTAATTTATCTCTATGAAAGAGAATTCCTCTAATTAATTGACTATATTCTTTTTTCAGACATGATAGGAATCAAATCCGGAAGTCTTATTTAATCAGGAAGGACGCGATACAAACTATGTAAGGTAAATAGCAATTATATTATTATTATTTGTAGCATTATTTATTTAATTGGTCGTGGAGAGCAACTAAACAAATTAAATTTGGTATTAAGATTGGTCAATATAATGATAAAAATTAACACTTTAAATAATCCAAATCGTGAACAAAATTTAAATTACTTTTAAAAAAAATCACTACTCAGAACAAGAGATGAAACTCGGGAAAACTTTAATCCTGTGGTATTCGAATGGTTAGATACTTGTAAATATATAAATAAAGCATCTTTAATACAATTAAGAAGACCTTGACTTAAAATAACAATTTTAGCAATTAGTAAAAATAATAATAGACTTGAGTAGCTAGTATAGTAACAAAATAAAAAATTAAAATGTATTGATATAATTAATTTTACTAAAAAAATGTGCTCTCATTGTGATTTATACGTAATAGCCATGATAAACAAAATATCATTTGTCTGTAGCATCCAACCCTTAACAAGCTTTTTTTAAATTCATCCAATCTTCGACAAACATTTTTTTAAATTATGTATTTTAAAATATTTTCACTTTAACTAAAAATTGTACTTTTTAAAGATTCAAGGATCGAGAACTAATGGATTATACCCGCTAGAATCATTTGGTAGTTATTATTACTAATTAAAAAAACCACACACACATATATGTATATCCGAGCTTTCTCAAATGTGTTTTCATGGTATTTAAAACGACATAAACGTTACCAAACAATACACAATCTTACACCCCTCACCTAACTTTCCTTGTCTAGATGTAAAGTAGTTTTGCTCTGATGACTTGCTCTGTTGATAATTTTGAAACTATCATTGGTCGCATCCTTTAACCAGCTCGCCTGGACCCTGCGTGACTCGGACACTGCAACAGACGCCAGCATGGTGGGTTGCCTACCTTAAAGCTCCAAGCTTATCTAGAGCATAACGTGTCCGAGAAATTATAGTAGAACCTCATACTATAATAATATAATATTTTAGCATTGCGTCTTACTACCCGTTCGGGTTATACACTTTAAGTACTAATTACGCTAATAGATTAGGAATTGGGGAGGTTGGATTAGAGGAAGTGAGCCCGCATTTGCGTGGAGGTAGAGTGGAAAACCATTTAGGAAAAACCACCCCCAGTTCACCCGACCAAGATTCGAACCTCGATCTCCCCGTCCTCAGCAGTCGATCTCAACACGACAAGCGCGTTAGTCAACTACGCCACCGAGGTAGGTAACCTCATACTCTTTAATTAATAATCCCGTTATTTACACGGTCATTTTATATATCTTTCTCAATCACCTCTCTCTCTAACAATTACAAACCCCATTCAAAAGGCTACAATAATTTATTTTAGCACCACGTCTGATTACCTATTCAATAATGTGTTAAGACCCTCCTAGATTGCGTAGTTGGCTATCGCGCTAATTTCGTGTTTAGCTAGACTGTTACTGAGAGAGTAACACCTCAGAACACGTGACCATCTATGTGGGTGGCAATATTTCTGTTAGAGAGACTGCTTGTTTGGGAAAGAAGAAAAAAAAAAGAAGGTAGATTTCAAATGTCTAAATTAAAAATGTACACGATAAACTTGTTATCACTATATTATTATTATTATTATTATACATCAATATTTATAATATTTATAAAAATTGACAATGATTTGTCTTATTTACCAGTGTAATTCGCTAAATATTTTGGTGCTAAAAAGAAACTCCCAGGCTCATCAAATATTGAACGCGTATTTAATTTAATAGCTAAGAATGAGGAGAGTAATTTAAAGGACTTTTGAAAACCAAAATTAAAAATCACACGTGTAAAATAATCCTCTTTTCACTTGGTCTGGGTAAACATTTTGACCCCTCTTAATGGTGATGCAGGCAATTGTGTGTTTAACGCCTTAGGGTATTATACAACCACTTCGGGATGTTGTATTAGGCTTATTACCATTAATTAAAACCATCGGTGGTCAAATAGTTGGAGTCGCTTCTCTCGCAATAGACTGAACTGCCGATGATGGGGTGATCGGGGTTCTAACCCCAATCAGGTGTTTTTATTTTTTTTCTAGTTGCCCTTAACACAAATACGGGCACACTTTCTCTTAATTTAAAATTCCTCCTCCTTAACCCATTAGAGTAATTAGTATATATGCTTATAACCCTAACGGATAGTGAGATTCGGTAAAAAATGAAGAGAATAATTACCACAGTTTGAACAGTATTTAATATTTTAATCAGTACTAGAAATGGAAAATTTTAACAACCAATATCTTAATCTATTTTACAGCATGAAACTATTAAATTTGTAAAAACTATGGCATTGTCAATACACACTTCAATAAGTTGCATTCTAAGCAATGCCACTTTAATTGGATTTCAGTAAAATGAATATCACATTGCAGTTTACTATACTAATCTAATTCTTTGATGTTTACAATTAGTCAATATTGATTTGTATTCAAACAAAAACTACACTGCCACAGTAAAACGATATCCAATATTTATGTATGTAGTTAGGCACTAGTCTAAAACCATCTAATATCCATTATTAATTAAAATAATTTATAATCAAATTCAAATCTAATTATTTTCAACATAAGAGTTAATAATTACATCTTGTTGACATTAAAATATAAACATTACATTGTATCACAATTCACAGCAAGAAAAATCACAAAAAAATATTAACCAAAATACTCTTAAATTATTCTGTCTCAATTATGTACAGATAGATTTGTAGAACTTGCCAACATAATGATCCAGCGTTGCCGGAAACGGTAACAAAACTTGCAATGCAAACTTCGTCTTTCTAAACACGTTCATTTTCATTAAACTTGTCAGTCATTTTTCAAAAAGCAAATTTTTATACTTATTATTATAATTTGCATACTGCATAGATCTCCGTTTTTAATTACACTTATTTTCTTAAAAGTATTTTGTAAACCGATGTGTTTGGTTATGAATGTTAGGATTTATACGCATTTTTGTAATGACCTACTGATAACATGCCAAACCTATTATTTTGCATATTTAATACAAAAAAAAACATGTGTTATACTTTTTTTATAAATATTTTACATATTTCATAAATATTACTACATTTCAAGTTTTTTATTTTACTTAAAATAAATAATAACATACATTTTATATTCGTAGTATTTATTTTATTTAGTCCCTTTTTCATACTTTAACAATGTTGTTTCACATCTTTCATCCTTGTAAAAAATAAGACACTTGAAGCATCGAAACTTGTGAAGGATACCTATCATTCGTGGAGAAAATACTAGATTGAAATTAATTGAATAGCAATGAGAGAAATATGCATGCTAAAATATTCCCCAATCACTTCTTGTGAAGTAAAAAACAGTTTCATCCTACAAAATGTTGTTACAGAAGAGGCAAAATATGGCACCAGAAAATTTGAAAAATTCTTGGATTACATTGTTATGAAAAATTATGAAAATGTTAAGAATTATTATTACTATTCAACCCACACGAAAAATTGTGTTTCAGTGTTAAATGTTTTGTAACACACACTGTCCATTAAATTGGCATAAACAACCAGATATTCTACTTTTAAAATTTTAGTTTATTTAATTAATATTTTGGACCACACCTGAACAGTGTTCTTTTAAAAACAAATTTTGACAGTACTGCATGCGTGATGGAATTTCGTATATATTTTTTTCCCGACAGCACATAATTCTATTTTGAGACTTTAATTTGCATCTAAATTCTTAATCTACCGATCAGTCTAAGATTGTAATAAGCTTAATTTTTCTAAATATTTATCCACCAAAAAACGGACATCATTTGTCACTTTTAATTTCATTCAAGGCAATAAATATTTTGAAGATAATATGTTTAGTTATGAACTTTAGGTGGCGAGAAAGTAAACCTAATTTATGAAAATTAATATGTATTTACGAAATATGTATTTTTTTTCTTTTTTTCGTGTTCACTTGTAACACAAATTTCAAAATTTGTGAAACTGAAGGTAAAAATATTTTACCTACAAATAGAAACAGCAAATTCCCTTTCCAAATATAATCCCCAAAATTGAGACTACAAAAGGAGAAGGGAAAGATTAATATCTGTACAATATTTGTGTTGAAGTCATTGTATTGTTATAGGAATCTTCATATCTGTTGTGAAGCAAATTCTTGAAAAACCCAATGTAATACAAAATACAATACTATATACAGAAGCGAAGAAGCATCTAGGTCTGTTCCAAATCCAATACAGTACACAGACACGTAGCAGGATCTGGGTTCGTTCAGACTAGACTCGATATCCTTTTGGAAAACTACACAAATAAGGAAAAAGTAACGTTTTAAACTTGTGTTGTAACAACCGGAACGCTCGTAATATCTATCCGTATTAATCGGAACGGTGCTCCGGTGCGTTTAGGGCCAACTTGAGCACTTGTCTCTAATATATTTAAGAGTTAAATTTGTTTAAAAATCAATAATGGTGTTATAAATAATATATAATTAATTATTAAATAACTATCCATAAACCCCTTTTAGGAGATTTGACTCTTCAGGTTTACTAACTTGCTCAACCCACCTCGGTGGCGTAGTTAACTAACGCGCTAGATTCGTGTTGAGCTAGACTGCCGAGCCGAGGATGGGTTGATCTAGGTTCGAATCTAGGTCGGGTGAACTGGGGGTGTTTTTTCCTAAATTGTTTTCCACTCTCCCTCCTCCTCCCTTCCTCTATATTCAACGTTCGCCATTCCTAACCCATTAGCGTAATTAGTGCTTAAGCGTACACCACAAACGAGCAGTAAGACGCGGTGCTAAGTAAATTTTAAAAATATACTAGCTTGCTTATGACTGAACGAGAAAGTCAATGTCTTTGGCTTCACAAACTGTAATAGACTATTATATAGACCTAGAATATAGTAAAAGGAATAAAAATATAGTTTGAATAAGAAACCAACATTTTTTTCACGTTTGTGGTCAATTACATTTCTAGGGTTTAACGATGAATAAGGTATAATTTAGAATACTTGTACCCAGCAAATGCGTGTAGTGTGGGGAAGCCATTTAGACACGAACAGTTATATTAGTTCCTAAGGAAGAATCGCGGGGCTATATATAAAACAATCCGGCAGATGACCCAATATCGAGACTTGCGCTAAACAAATCAGGTCGGAAAATGTATCGTCTCGTACTAAGGAAGTGATCATTAGTGAAATAGATAGTGGGGGGGAATAGGGGAGGGGGTTCTGTGGTGAATTCTCCCCTTCGTAAACATCGGTTAACGATGCAACCTTCAATATTCCGATACTCCCCCTCCCCTCCCCGCAGACCACAAGCTCCTCTCTGCATCTCTTATGAAAGAAACAAATTTAGGAGGCAATCGATCGGATCATGGAATAATGTGAAATGGAAGTGCTGACGAGTTTTTTATTCACCGTGCGTTGTGGCTTTTTATCACCTTGTTTTACTACCCATTGAGGATACACTTATATGTACTAATAACGCTAGTTAATTAGGGCTGATTATAGTTAAATCTAGAGGACGTGTACCTGCATTTGAATGGTGGGCGGGAAAGTGAAAAACAATGCAAAAAGCCACCCTTAGTACGTTGGGCCAGGAATTTAACCCCGATCTCTCAATCATGAGCAGTCTAGTTTAACACGAGAGTGACGCCTTAGTACCATGCAACCACCGGAACGGGTGCTACTTGTCTTGATGTGTGACGCCTTAGTACCATGCAACCACCGGAACGGGTGCTACTTGTCTTGATGTCTATCCGATATAATAGCAGATTTTAACGAAAGAGATAAGCACGAGTAAAATAGAATTTTAAAGGAAATGTTCTCTCATATACATAGAGGGAGAGTATGGAAACTTATATAAAAACACTTCGTTATATCTTGTGGGCATTCGAACACTAACCTACCATTCACCAGAAAAATGAGACCAGTTGAAACTGACGGCTTAGTCAACGTGTCCACCGATAAAAATGTTAGTTTTCTTTAGTAGTAATAACAATAATTATCAAACATTATTTTGTCATTTATTGAAGAAATAAGCCCTTCCTTACATCTTTTTAGTTTTACACATTTTTAAGTGGATATTAAAATGTATTTTCTTCATTTATATTGCCTTTTTTTAACGATATTTTCAAAAATATCCGTTTTATAATACTCTATTTATTTTTAAACACATTGCATTAAAAAAATATATTCGTAATTAATTGTTCAAACATATGAATTACTATCAGTGTTAGCAAATGTTGACTTTTCCATTGTTTGTACGTCCATATTAATACAAGCATTAATATAATTACAAACAATAATACAAACACACACTAAACTGCACGATAATACCAGCTAACCAATCTTATCAAAACAAATGACACCAAAGCGGCGGGTTTTCCACAACCGTACCTCGATAAATACATTAGTTTAATCGGTAGCATGTTTGCCTACTCGGTTGTGGGCCCTGGGTTCGATTACCAGCATAGACAAAAAAAAAGTAAACGAAATTGGGATTCCCCTCTTTTAAAATGGTGAATTAACTGTCGAGGGTCTTGGTTTTGTATCTGTTCTAGATGTGTGCTGTGTGATCATGTAGGTTGGTTTAGAAAGTTCACATTGATTATCTCAAATAAAAAAACACAACAGCAATGATTGTTAAAAATCATGGATTACGGTCCAATTTTTAGAGGGCCTAGAAAAATTTTAAAATATGAAAATATAATTATTTAAAATATTAATAAATAAATAATGTAGTAAAAATTAATTTTAAAATATGACCCCCTCCTGCCTCGTTCCCATTTAGAGCTAGGTGGGTGGCAACATTATTTTAGTACTAAAAATTGTGTCTTTGTTCTAAAATGTTAAGGATGCTATGGACTTTTGTTTATTTTTATAATAGTAGGTATACAAAGATAGCGGGATTCCTTGTTTTTGTTTGTCATCATATGACAATTTTATATTTTTTGCCATCTCTACACACAGAAACAAAACAAATCTCCGATGATAAAATTAACATTGTAAAATAAATCTTAACAAATCAACAAAACTCTCATCAATCACAGAAGAACGTTATCATTTATAACATGAATATTCAAAGAATGTCACAACATGGCACCAAAGTATTTCATAAGCAATGGTTATAATTTTTATTATTATAAATGAACCCACCCCAACAAACTTAACTTTTCAGGTGTCAACACATTTTTCATGAAATTTCGGGATCCTGAAATATAACATTTTTCATACTATTTAAAATATTAATTTATGTTAGGAAATGCCTCCCCATTTACCAATGTTAAACTAGATCATGATTATTTTTAAAAATCAATCATTTGTAAAGTATTATTATTATTATTATTATTAGCAGCGCTTCTTACTACCCTTTATGGTTATACGCACTTACGCTAATATGTAATGGTAGGATGGTTGCGAGATGAAATGGAGGACCTACAGTTTAACGTGGAATCTGAACCACGGCGGAGGCCAGGAATCCCCCACATTTACAAGTTGTGAATTTGTAAAGCACCCTTTTATTATTCTTTTAAAAGAAACACCAAAAAGTATTTATCTTTTTTCATATATCAACATCTCTAATAAGCACGGAATAAGTTAAGGAGAGTCTCTGCTGCTGCCATCTATCAGACAACTGGCACTCCTATTAAATGGATACAAATCAGAATGGATACAATTCAGAAAATTGTGGATATAATGCAAATATTTCTAGTGGATACAAATCAGTATTTTTATTTGTGGTGCTTGCTTAAGAAAATATCTGAATGGAGACCATTCAGAATGAATACAATTCAGAATATTTAGGATATAATGAGAATTATTAGAAATCAAACTTTTTATTAGTTGTGCTTGTTTAAGAAATGTCTGAATGAATACCATCCAGAATGGATACAGTTCAGTCATCTTCTAATTAGACTCCTACCCGTAATTCTTACCGGGTGATGGTTCTATCACTCATGAGAACTGTGACGTCATTGACAGTTATTGCCTTACTAGCCTTCACGTGAATAGCAAAGGGGACTTATTGTTTCAGTCGAAATTTCAAGACTGTGGAAGTTCAATAAGAGTTTAGTTTAATCATGCCATTTAAAATTATAAGCAATCAAACGAGCATCTCAGGCGTGATTTATTTTTAATTTTAACTTCTTCTACGAGTCTGAAGACCTAAACTACGTGAGCAACGTATATGCTCTTTTAATAAAATGTTTTATTGAAAATTATTCATGCCCATATCGTGCACTCAAATACAGTATATATAAACAGTTTTCTTGACATCTTGTGAATGTGGGGAATGCCAGGCCTCCACCGTGGTTCAGATTCCACGTTAAACTGTAGGTCCTCCATTTCATCTCAGTCCTCCATTTCATCTCACAATCACCCTACCATTACACATTAGCGCAAGTGCGTATAATCCGAACGGGTAGTAAGACGCAGTGCTAATAATAATGTTGTTCTCTTCTTTGGGTGATTCCTAAAGTGGGATCTCACAGGTGATAGCAAAAATGTTTGCCTCGTTTCCTTGGACTCCACTTACTCAGCTCAGTCCATGAAACTTCCTTTTTTTCAAAACCACATGAATGTATGAGAGATGAAGTACAATATTTTGAAATGTTGACAAAGATAACTTTACAATTGAAAGTTTTACAAGGTGTATTTTGAAGCTGAATAATAACATATTCACTAACTAATATATTTTGTTTAATGACATGCACAATTAAAACTGTAGTAAAAGTAAAACACTTCAACATTAAGTTTATATATATTTGTGGACACCCTTTAAGTGTGTGTACAACAAACTCCAGGGTGTCCAGTTAATCCTACGGGGTCCGAACCCACCCATACCTCCAGTTTTCTACGCCCTCGAGGGTGTGTTCATCTCTATTGCACTGGGGTAGATCCACGTCACTAAGACGTAATTTTCAACCCCTTTTTTAATATTTTAGCCTAGTCCATGTTTGTCTATTTCAGTATGTCAAAGATAGCGCTTACTTTGTAAATTCAGTTTTCTATAAGAGCTTTGTGAGGAAATGGTTTATTTTAAATAATTATCACTGAGGGTTAATTGCGAAAACACGTCTTATCCTAAGGTCATTCTAATAGGATATTTTTTATACGGTTACAGCTTATTTATTTTAATGTCATAACTTTTGAGCCAACGAACTCAACTTGGCTTAGATTATTAGCTTACTTACCAACCTTAGCCTATTTCAGCACTGGAGTGCCTGAATCAGCGAGGGTTTGTAACATACTCTTATTTCAGTAATAAATGTCAAATAATTGATTTAAGCACCCAAACGTTGGGTGTTCATATCAAGGAAGATCTAATTGGGATACACTGATAGCAAGACACACACTTACAGTATATTTCCTATTATTTATAATACATTTCAAACACATTTATGAAGTAATTGATAAAAAAAAACTTATTTGATAAGATACCAATATAAGCCAACACAACACTCCTCCTCCCCCCTCCCCCCCCTCCCCCCACCCAAATTACAGGCCTACTAAAAATACAAAATTATTTTACATTTTTAAAATATTTTTACCACTTAATTTAGTTTTATTTACATTCCTTCGATCGGAAAAATGTTGAGAGGAAATCAGGTCGCTAAAACCCACGTCATTATTAACAGAAATACACCAACTGGATTATAAAATCCCAACAGTACAACGCATTACAACAGCTGATTAAATAGGTGGGGAAACAATAATAAACCTCTTTCGTTGGTGTTTTATGGGAATTTCTCAATTTTGTTTTTAGTTTCTTAAGATCTTTCTCTCTCTTCTATCATTCAATTTCATCTCGAATCAAATTTATTTTGTGGAAACAATCCATCCATGGCAAACCCCCAATACTTTACTTAGGACATAAATAAACTTAAAAAAAGAGGAGAGTTCTACTTAACGCAAGAGTTGTGTTGATAGGCCTTACCCAGGTTCCATTACCACTGACGGTGAAAACGGCATCGTCGCTGAAAGAAAGCATGAGGTGTGCCTGATATCAGTAAGAGGGAAATAAAAAAATGTATTTTTAACTGTAAGAAACATACTTGGCAAAGTTCTGGCCCATATCCCACCTATTTCTACTGAGGAAGGATGGTTTCATATAATTGAATCATCTCCCGCATGTGAGGCAGTTGAAACATTTAATGATTACTTTGGGGAACAATTGCTAGAGAATGCTGTAGTAAAGGACATGTGGATCTGCTATGAGGAAATACACAGGTCTACCGATGCAGACGAAGGATAGCACAACCGTCTAAACAGGAGCATCGGTAAATCCAAGCCAAACAACATCGAGTAAAAATTCAAAAATAAAAGATGCACTATATAATGAAACCGTTAAGAGACTGATAGAACTGTACGTGGCCCTGGTATAGAAACGTAAGAAATATGTGCAGCTAGAAGACATTATTAGTAAAGCCATCACAGATCTTGTTGATGAAAAAAATCAATGTCGGTAAATGTTTACAGGCCCTAATCTATTCTGTTAAACTGTAAGAGATGTTAGTGAGGATAGCTAGCTGTACGTTAAACAAGCTATGCAAGATATCTTGACAAAAATATTACCAATTGATAAGATCTTTATAATTTACACTTTTAATTTACTAAAGCTTATTAATTTGTAAATATTTGAAAAGATTAGCTAAAATTGCATCTAATTGTTAGTTTAACTGTGTTTATGTTAATGCTAGTATTTTACAGCAGTATTTAATTATTTTGCTTTATATCCATGATTCCCATTACAATATATTAATTTACTTAGATTTACTACTTTGTACATACTTGAAAAGCATTCAGGCAGAAGAATTTCCCTAGCGAACGAGATAGATATAATTGGACGAGACGGAACGTCACCATTGAATAGAGAATTCATTAGTTTTATTTCTAGCTTGATCACCAAGGTAAGATATCATCTTCAAATGTAAGGCAATATCAGATAAGATATTTCAACTTGTTGAAGTCCAAAGATAAATTAAGGGAGATATTTCTACTAGAAATCCTAAAATAAATTATAGAATAAATTTTAACTTTGAATCTTAAGATGAATTTAAGACTGTAGTGATGATAAAAACATGATATACTTCTTAACATGATGTACTTTACCTAGCAATATTTGATTGTGTAGAAATAGGGCTATTAATGTGAGGCAGCTAAGTCTCGATTAAAGAAAACTAGATACCTAGGGAGAAATGTCTAGTAATATGAGGCAACTCAGCCTCGATTAAAGAAAGCTAGAGCACTACGGAGATACGTCTAGTAATATAGTAATATAAGGCAACTCAGTCTTGATTAAAGAAAACTAGATACCTAGGGAGATACGTCTAGTAGTGTGGGGTAGCTCAGTCTCTATTAAAGAAAACTAGAGACCTAGGGAGATACGTCTAGTAATGTGGGGTAGCTCAGTCTCGATTAAAGAAAACTAGAAACCTAGGGAGATACGTCTAGTAGTGTGGGGTAGCTCAGTCTCGATTAAGGACAGCTAGAGACCTATGGAGAGTTGTTTAATAATATAAGGCAACTCAGTCTCGATTAAAGAAAACTAGAGACGTAGGGAGAGATGTCTAGTAATATGAGACAACTCAGTCTCGATTAAAGAAAAATAGAAACCTACGGAGAGATATTAAGTACTATGAGGCAGCTCAGTCTTGATTAAAGAAAGCTAGAGACCTAGGGAGAGATGTCTAGTAATATGAGGCAACTCAGTCTCGATTAAAGAAAGCTAGAGACCTAGGGAGAGACGTCTAGTAATATGAGACAATTCAGTCTTGATTAAATAAAGCTAGAGACCTAGGGAGAGATGTCTAGTAATATTAGGCAACTCAGTCTCGATTAAAGAAAGCTAGAGACCTAGGGAGAAATGTCTAGTAATATGAGGCAACTCAGTCTCAATTAAAGAAAGCTAGAGACCTAGGGAGAAACGTCTAGTAATATGAGGCAGCTCAGTCTCGATTAAAGAATGCTAGAGACCTAGGGAGAGTTGTCTAGTAATATAAGGCGACTCAGTCTCAATTAAAGAAAGCTAGAGACCTAGGGAGAGACGTCTAGTAATATAAGGCAACTCAATCTCGATTAAAGAAAGCTAGAGACCTAGGGAGAGATGTCTAATAATATTAGGCAGCTCAGTCTCGATTAAAGAAAGCTAGAGACCTAGGGAGAGATATCTAGTAATATGAGACAATTCAGTCTCGATTAAAGAAAACTAGAGACCTAGGGAGAGACGTCTAGTAGTGCGAGGTAGCTCAGTCTCATTACAAGGAAACTAGAGAGCTGCTCGGTTCTTGATACTACTGACACAACAGCACTACCAGAGTTAATGTTACGCCATGTAAACTAATCCTCCTCTTTTTATTCCGTGAAATGAGACCGCACGGCCGCGGGCCTCTTGCTAGTTGTTAGAGACCCCGTCCCACTGGTTTTAATGGTGAGTGCTAGCTAGCTACGCGGTGAGCGCCACAAAACACCCACCATAAATTCAACCCTATGACCTTTATTGTCTCCCCTTTACACAACCTTCAGGATGTTGTAAATATTCGTACACAAATATTATGAAAGAAAGAGGAAGGGGCGAAGGATAAAGGGATGAACTTATAAAACCGAGAATAGGTCAAGATAAGAACAATAGCTGGGAAATACAGCTCACGCGGTTATTAGTCGTGATAACACGTATTTCTTATTTTTTACAAAGTAAGAAGGATCTCGTATTCTTGTTAGGATTACTAAAGTGAAATGAAAGATGAATTAAAGAAAACTACATGTTACATTAGAAGATACCTCGGGGATAAAGTTTTATTTGTTGATCTGTCTCGTAATTGGCTGGAGAGAAAATACAACCGAGCGTGAATAAGCTTTTAAACTTTTAAGGATGTTTTTTTCAAGGCTTGACATAATTTCAACTCAAACTTTATAATATAAGTTTTTCAGAGATTTATAAAGTATATCAAAATTGATAAAAGGATATATACCTTATCCAACGAATACATTCATAAAGTCAAGTTTCAGGACAGTTTCAAGGCAGGAAACAAGTGTCAAAAGGATCCAGTGAAAATAGTTCTTGTAATAATAATTTGAAAAGATTTAGCGAGTGAATTGTTTGGGATTAAAACCACCATACTTGGACACAAAAGAGGAGTAGGAGATGTGACTAGTGAAGAATAAAAGTAACCGTTAATGTTGTATAGATATGAACCAATATTCACCACCATTGAATGCTCCATGCCATCATATGATGGTGATATAAATCGGACCATCTTCAGTGGTCAAATGGTCTAACACAGGGTGGGCCAACGTTTTTCATCCAAAGGTACAAATCTGATTATCAATTTGCATCATGGGCCAAAGATAAATTATTTAGTAATTCCACCAACTTAATATACAGGGTGTTAGGAAACTCATAAACCAAAGTGCACAAATAGTTTGTTTGAACCAAAAGTAATACTAAATCCCTTTACACTTACATCCTGAAAATCACACTAATACCATTAAATTGTGTTCTAAGTTTCAGCGTACAGCACTGGGAGAGCAAAGCTGTTCAAGCATGCGTGTACAACGGATTGCATAGGAGTTAGGTGCGTGGCACTGCACACCTCGACATCTTGGAGCACGGCAGCAGAACATACCACAGTTAATAGTAAACAACACACCAGGTCATCTAGAAATGGGAATACGTTCTGAGGGTCGTCATTAACTGTCCTACATCAGAGTAAGTGCTTGTCATTATTACATGTGTATTGCCGCGCGTTGAACTCCAATGCAACTTGTTGTACACGCATGCTTGCACAGCATTGCTCTCCCGGCGCTGTACACCGAAACTTTGAATACACCTTAATGGCATTAGTGTATTTTTCCGAATGTAAGTGTAAAAGGATGTTGTAATACTTTTGGTACAAACAAGCTATATGTGCAGTTTGGATAAGAGTTTCCGAGCAACCTGTAGATCTGCAAACAACAACTAATAAACAATTACCTTCAATAATTATATATAAACTAGTTTTAAGCCTATATAATTATGACATGCTGATGCAAATTTTAACCAACAGTACAGAAACCTATAGGGTTTCTCGGTATCAGTGCCCTCTGGTTTGATCCTTCAGCGACTTTTAACCCTTATGTCTTTTGAGCTTCGTACCCTGGAAAATAACCCGTGAATTTGGACATGGCTGAAAACTGGCTTGGGAATATATACACCAACCTTAACCAAGATTCGACCTTGTGACTTATTAAAAGTCATTGAGAAAGCTAGTTTAATCGGGAATTGCTTTTGTCTCTAAATAAAGGTGACGTCGGGGTCTTCCGGGGTCTGATCGGTTTTTGATATGAAACACACGATCTCTCGAGACGAACCCGCTAAAATTGTCGCATAGATCATATTAACATCCCATTTTGTCACTGCTAGGCCTTGTTTAGTACTATATTATTATTATTAGCACCGCGTCTTACTACCCGTTCGGGTTATACGCACTTACGCTAATGTGTAATGGTAGGGCGATTGTGAAATGAAATGGAGGACCTACAGTTTAACGTGGAATCCGAACCACGGTGGAGGCCTAGCATTCCTCACATTCACAAGATGTCTTGTCAGAGGTGAAGGAAGGGTTTGGTAATCAGATAAATCTGTGCCGGGACCAAGGATTGAACCCCGGCCGCCAGCATAGAAGTCTGACACCTTACCCCTAGACCGCCAGGTCACCTTTAGTACTATACATTCACAAACCAACAATAAAACAATAGTTTTATCTATAAGGTTGTGCCATTTCCTATGCAGTTTTAACAAGAACTACTACTACTACTAGTACTAATACTAATAGTACTAGGTTTGTATGAATACATATTATCTAGGTTATGTAAATGTAAGCTCAAACTAAAAAAATAAGTTCAACGGTAACTGTAAAATTTTCATTTAACTAAGAAACACTTTGTGCTAACTAACATGAATACAAATCAACCATTTCATAACCAGTATAGTGGGTCAGTGCACCTGGCTACAAGCCTAGAGGTCCCTGGCTCGATTACCGGCTGGTAACTTGGGTAGTTTTCCCTTAAGGGGAATGATCCCAATGGCAACCAGGGTTTGATTGGTTAGTTGTGAATTAGGTTAAGACTCACACCGGCTCCACAACTTTATAATCAGTCTCAACACATCATCTCATGGCGGGTACGACGTGTTGACAACCCCCTAATCAAAGCTCTGTGTCACCAGAGCGACTAAAAGTGGACACATAAGGCGACTGTACCTAGATGGCATGGTACTCCCGGACACACATGCCATACGATAAAAATAAATCAATCATAAACACAGGTTATTGTTTGAAAGCTGCAAATATTTCTTTTAGTATTTGATACTGTAATTTATATTCTAGTTTTTCCTTGGTTTTGAAATGCAAAGAAAAATATGTCAAATCAAACTAATTAAATAAATCAAGTTTTCATTTTTTGTAATTTTTATATTTTAGTCAATTTTCAAGTTTGAAAAATTTGTGCATCTCTTGTATGGTTTTTCAACAATTTCAACAAATCTAAGCTTTATATCTGATTGAGAAGTACAAAATATTCTCTGGATTGATATACATGCATACATATATAATTATACTTTTATTAATTAAGATTGTATATTTTTGTTGGTAGAATCATTCAAATTTTACTGCAGAAAATGGTTTATTAATTTCCCAAAAAATGTACGTAAACTTTCACAAAAATACTTAACATTAGAAATATATATTTATACATATTTTTTAAATAAAATAAATTTAAAGTATAATGCAATGTGACCTTTTTAATTAAATATTTTTATTTAAATCGTTAGCTCTCTCACATCTGCCATTGAGGGTTTCCTTTTAATTTTCCTCCATGTTACTGTGAGAGCCACAATTTCAGTGAGCGTCACACTCGCAATAGACTAAACTGACGGTGACAGGGATATCAGGGTTTGAATACCGTTCAGATCTATTGAAGGGGGCTTTTCCTGAATTTTTTTTACCCTTCCTCCGTGCAAATACTGGTACGTTTGAACCTTACTCAGTCAGCACATTATCGTAATTAGTAGCCTACATATGCGTATAGCCGAATGCACTGCTTAAAAAACATCATCTTCATAAACATGATTTTATAAACGGGACCGAAATATCAAGTTTGGTTCTATGGAAGCGATCATTACTTTATTATTTCATAGACACAGCCTGAGTGAATATGGAACAAATGCATCAAAACGCTCTTTTTACCTCGCCTGTAAATGACAGGTGATATCGAGAACTTGCGATGATTCCCAACGTTACTTTTCCACTACTGTGTAACGTATAACGTGAAACGTAATATAACTTATTACACCTGTCTAGTCCGACCTGGAGGATGATTGGATAGACGGAGTCTCCGGCGTCTCTTGATTTGTTGGCCATTTGTTATGAAGAAATGGCGAGTGTGATATATCCAGTCAATAACTGTAATAAATAGGCGAGAGTAAAATTATATTATATAAATCATACTTGAATCTCTTATTTAAAAATATGTAACCTAGGTATGGTTCTAAAATAAATAACTTACAATTTGATACAGACGGGGAAAGCTCTATTGAGCTACAATTTATTCGCAAAACATGAACTTTCCGGAAAAAAATATACATAGTTAGATTTGATTCTGTAATCGATAGTTTAGTTAAACTTGAAAGTGTATTATTCAATATGAAAAATGATTAAAAATTTAAAAAAATAAAATCCCATAAACTCTATATAAATATAGATATAATATAGTAAATAGTAAGATAATGTTTGTTCTACAACTTGTGGAGTGAGGGGTGCTGATAACATAGATTGCACTATGTTGAGACAAATTTAGAAAGTACTAGTTTAAGATCATTCTTAAACTGTCTAGATTGCAAGTCTAATCACTCCGAGAGCAAGTATTTCGCAGTAATACATAATGTTATATATATATCAAATAAACCAATTTAATCATCAATCCTGCCAGTTCTAAATAAAAATATTCCTAAAACTTGAGCTGTTGAAGTACATGATAAGCCGACTATCATACTGAAGAATTTCCGTAATTTTGAAACATTGCACCAACAAGAATGTTGCCGCTAGTGTAGGCTGAATGCTTTGTTCTGTCTGGGGAAGGGTAGGATGGCTTTTCAACACATACTGAGTAAGCTAGAGATACCTTTTATTCGATAGTGTAATTTTCCATCGTTTCTCCAGGCGAATGCCTCAAATGTTTCCTTGAGCTTATTGTAGCAAACACATTGGCATCAGAAAATGTCCAATTATATATTAAAAACAATAATTATGCAAGTGACCTGGTGGTCTAGGGGTAAGGTGTCAGACTTCTGTGCTAGGGGTCCGGGGTTCGATCCTCGGTCCCGGCACAGTTTATCTGATTGACAAACCCTTCCTTCACCTCTGACAAGACGTATATTAATCACAGCTTGTGAATGTGTGGAATGTCATACCTCCACCGTGGTTTGGATCCCACGTTAAACTGTAGGTCCTTCATTTCATCTCACAATCCCCCTACCATTACACATTAGCTAAGTGCGGATAACCCGATTGGGTAGTAATACGCGCTAATAATAATAATAATAATAATAGCTATGCAAGACTTAATAGTGTATAGTTTGGCTTACAGGATAAATTTATTCATTCTTGCACCTGCTAATAGTGTGGAAACTTAATTGTTTACCAAAAAAATCACTTAAACTATTGTTTTTAATGCACCTATATTTTATTAGAGGATGGAAGAATATATAAGTTGCTAACACCAACATTATTTTATAGATGTGAAGCGTAGGTTTGTCACGAGAAACACAAGAGCAAGGTGAATGCAGTTGTAATGAAATATCTAAGTAATTAATGTGGGAAAACTCTTATGAATAGAGTCAGTGGTGAAGGAGTGTGATTTGAAAGGGAATGGATTGGGTCAATGTTAAAGCAGCGTCTTACGGTGGTTTGGGAATGTTGAGAGGTTAAGTGGGGATTGAGTGACCAAGCAAATATATGAAGAAAGAGTGGACGAATCAAAAGGAAGCGGTAGGCCTTGTAAGAAGTGGCTAAATGTTGTAGACAAATGTGTTAAATAACAAAAACAAAGAGTTTTAATAATAAAATAACATGTATGACTAGGTGTATGAATGTTGTTGAGGCGAAGGAATTATGCAAGGTTAGGGAAGTGTGAAGAAAGTTAGTGAGGATGAGTACGGATAAATAGTTAAGTATGGAGTTGTTTTATGAGCTATATGCACGGTTTCTTGACTACCCCGTAAGGAAACGGCGTGATTAGGTATGTGTATGTGTGTGTGTGTGTGTGTGTGTGTGTGTGTGTGTGTGAGAGAGAGAGAGAAAAGCTATAAGATAAAATAAAAATAATAAAACAATCTATGCGTAGATTCAAGTACTTAGATAATTAATTGAGACTGGGCATGATGAAACCAATCACGTATTATTAAAGTTACAGCTTATTAAATAAAAATTAATTGTCAGGTTTTTTGGGGGACAGGAAATATAAACTATGACTATTACTATTAATGCGTGTAATAAAAATATAATTATATCTAACATTTAACCACTCTTATATATTTCTAATAGAAAGACAATTTAAAATTTGATGTGCCAATTTATATTGGCATTACTTTTATTTTCCTGCCGTGATAATATGGATTTAAAACAAAATTTATTCTTTATGCTCCCAAATTTTAGTGATTACTGTATTTGAATATATATTTAATGATTAATTTCTTAAATAAAAATAGGCTCAGGTTAAGAAAAATAAATGTTACGGAACTCCGCACGGACTTTCTTACTTCGTTATTTAAAAATTGAGATATTTACTCAAAACTCGTAGTATATGTGAAACGAAATAATATACACTAGCAAACCCGGGGAGAAATTGCATTATTCTTATGTTAAACATTTTTTGACTCCCGGATATAGATTAAATTTTTTTTTAAAAGAATAAACTCCTCACTAGTATATTTGGACAAAAAAAAGCCATATTGAGTTCACAAGGCTCAATACGTCGTATTAAAATTTCAACTTCCGCTTAAAATTTTCGACATTTTATTAGGGATAGCACATCTTATGATTGTCGTATTTTCATTAAATTCCTCATTTATAGATTTAGACCAATAAAAAAAGGTAAATATTGACTATTGAGTCTAAAATGATAGGTAGGTCATTGCTGTACAAACATTTCCCTTAAGAGGTCGAAGAAAAAATAACACAAGCTTTTTGAGAGACTTACTTATCGACTAACTCTATGGAATTATATAATAGACTTAAGTAGTATCTTTCTACAACTAATGCTCACAAAATTGTATTAATATATTTGCCAACATCTCTGAAATTATTGGTTTTATAAAGATATATTTTAGATAAAAGTTTTTTTATTTTTAGTAGTACTACAATTTGCAATTTTAACGTAATTAGTATCTTAAATAATTGCAAAGATAAGGAAATTTCCGCTTCTGTAAATTATCCTAAAATCATTTTCATAGGCAAATGAAAATAGTCATTTTGTTTATAATCTTAATCAACGCCTAGATACGAATTTGAATAAAAATCGTTAAGAGCCGATTTTGAGAAAATTAATTTGTTCTCTTTTTTCCCTTTATTAAACTATTATTAACTTTAAGTTTAAACAGACACAGACAGATGGCATTGAGAAAAAAACATTTTTGAGGCTCGGGGGGTCATGAACATCAACATCCATCAAAATCTCGGGTTAGAATTTTTTTTAATCACGAGAAAGTAAAAAGTTTGAGTGAGTATATTATTTAACTAAAACCTTGATTATTAAAACTAAAATAAATATATTGAAAGTAGATTCGGATCGTTATTTGTCAATAACGGATTCATGGACTCTAAACGAGATAAATCGAAAATAAGGGAGATATTATTGATAAATCACTCAAATTGTAAATATGTTTTTAAGTAGAACACGAAACTTATTTAGTTAACGTTCATTTAGCTACTAACAATAAAATACCAATACTGTCTTGGTATTTCAGTTGTCCTAACTAGACAAAAGGAGTCGACACAAGAATAACATTTTGAAAAAGAACAACCCAATTTCGTATTCAAAGACAATATCACAAAACTCGAAGCTCGGTTAGAAAACAAATCACCCTTTCGCTTAAAATTATTCAACCTCCCCACTCCCCCATCCTCCGAACTGTATTTTATTAATTAACTTGGAAGCTAGTTTGAGATTTACGTCACAGATTTAACAAAACGGAGGCCAATAATTGGGTTTACAATTCGTAATTTATGACCAGATTGGAAATCAAAGTAAATATTTGGTTTGGGTGAGAACTTCATGCCTATATTCAATCTGAGGCTCTCAGGCTTGTTATTAAAGCCGTGGTAACAATACTTTATTAAGAGGGTAGCTACCATTTAGGATTCAAGTGGATAGGAGTAGACTACAATCAGGATGGTATGAGCCCAACTAGGCATTGTGCCTTAAAAACTAGTTTTGAAATACATTAACTTTTGTCTGAATTTGTGCATTAGCCGAACTATTTTATTCTTACGACGTCATAGTCAGGATTTGTTTCCATTTATCCAAAGTTTTAAAATAATCATACTTACAGCAAGTTCTTGAATAACTCGTATTCTATAAAAGTGGATTTGTGGCTAAACGGTTGCGGTATTTTGACACACAGCTAGTGACACTATATATAAACCGCTATTTTAAACATGATAGATGGTGTCGTTAGTACGCTGAAAATGGCTGGTAGTGTCATCACCATTTTGTTGGTTTCTACCTTGAGATTTTCAGTCACAAAACCTTTTAAATTTTAGCTATCCAAACATATATGTTACATCATGTTTAAACACCACTCAACTTACGTGGATTTTGTGTGTATGTTTTTTAAAATTGCGTGGAATTCTTTAACAGAGTAGGTTGAGTACTTACATATTTAAAAATCAACAATCACGCCAGCAGGAATCTGTGGGTGTAAAAAATTACTTCTAGAATGACGTGCACACCGATATGGCAAGTAATAAAGTTTATATTTGAGGAATTTAATGGGAACTTTCTGAACCAACTAATAACATCAGCAGACGACTTAAAAACTAGCTCAGCTCTGTAACAGACACAACACGTAGCCTCCGGGTCATTAATTCATGTCTGTGAGAGGCCCAACCTTTCTACCATCCATACAGCGTGGTAGATGAGGCCATAGCACACGTCATTACTATCTTGCCAGAAGCTCACCCAGGCCTCGCCTTTCTACCGTCCAAACAGCGTGGTATATGAGGCCATAGCACACGTCATTACTATCTTGCCAGAAGATCACCCAGGCCTCACCTTTCTACCGTCCAAACAGCGTGGTAGATGAGGCCATAGCACACGTTGTTACTATCTTGCCAGCAGCTCACTCAGGCCTCACCTTTCTACCGTCCATACAGCGTGGTAGATGAGGCCATAGCACACGTCATTACTATCTTGCCAGAAGCTCACCCAGGCCTCACCTTTCTACCGTCCAAACAGCGTGGTAGATGAGGCCATAGCACACGTCATTACTATCTTGCCAGAAGATCACCCAGGCCTCACCTTTCTACCGTCCAAACAGCGTGGTAGATGAGGCCATAGCACACGTTGTTACTATCTTGCCAGCAGCTCACCCAGGCCTCACCTTTCTACCGTCCAAACAGCGTGGTAGATGAGGCCATAGCACACGTTGTTACTATCTTGCCAGCAGCTCACCCAGGCCTCACCTTTCTACCGTCCATACAGCGTGGTAGATGAGGCCATAGCACACGTTGTTACTATCTTGCCAGCAGCTCACCCAGGCCTCACCTTTCTACCGTCCATACAGCGTGGTAGATGAGGCCATAGCACACGTTGTTACTATCTTGCCAGCAGCTCACCCAGGCCTCACCTTTCTACCGTCCATACAGCGTGGTAGATGAGGCCATAGCACACGTTGTTACTATCTTGCCAGCAGCTCACCCAGGCCTCACCTTTCTACCGTCCATACAGCGTGGTAGATGAGGCCATAGCACACGTTGTTACTATCTTGCCAGCAGCTCACCCAGGCCTCACCTTTCTACCGTCCATACAGCGTGGTAGATGAGGCCATAGCACACGTTGTTACTATCTTGCCAGCAGCTCACCCAGGCCTCACCTTTCTACCGTCCATACAGCGTGGTAGATGAGGCCATAGCACACGTTGTTACTATCTTGCCAGCAGCTCACCCAGGCCTCACCTTTCTACCGTCCATACAGCGTGGTAGATGAGGCCATAGCACACGTTGTTACTATCTTGCCAGCAGCTCACCCAGGCCTCACCTTTCTACCGTCCATACAGCGTGGTAGATGAGGCCATAGCACACGTTGTTACTATCTTGCCAGCAGCTCACCCAGGCCTCACCTTTCTACCGTCCATACAGCGTGGTAGATGAGGCCATAGCACACGTTGTTACTATCTTGCCAGCAGCTCACCCAGGCCTCACCTTTCTACCGTCCATACAACGTTGTAGATGAGGCCATAGATCACGTTGTTACTATCTTGCCAGCAGCTCACACAGGCCTCACCTTTCTACCGTCCATACAACTTTGTAGATGAGGCCATAGCACACGTTATTACTATCTTGCTTGCAGCTCATTCAATATTCATGGCGGAGCGTGCAATGAACGCTGGGATGGAGCAATAACAGATGGAAACAGAAACATGGATGGACCAGGGGTGAAGGGGGAAGGGAAGGGTCCAGACTCATTAATCAGCAGGACGCTGATATCCCATGATATATACCCCTCCCCCTTCTCTTGGCTTAGAGCAAACTTTAGTGAGCGTTCCGGGAAGCTTTCGTTGTCAGCGGATACTCCGAGCAGTTTTATTAGTCGTCAATTGTTCCTGGATGGATGGTAAACTGAGAAGTAAACTTGGGATAATCCTGGTCAAATGTTTGTTAGGATTGATCTATTCAAGAACAATTTGATAATGGATATCCCCGGATCAGGCGATAAACGCCACCTCTTTAAACGCTTTACTATCAAATAGTTTCCCAGCAATAGCGCGTTAATTGTTCGAGAAGTCACTGAACTTTATATCTAGGCCTAGATTTATATAACATGAAAAAATATGTCATAGAAAGTGTCAATATTCAAATTCTGCCATACTCTAGTGATATTTTATAGATTAAAGATTTTCATAATCAACAATTAACTAGATTTTAATCCATTTTTCTTTATATTTAATTAGTGTAGAATAATTTAAGGGCGTATTCCCATCCACCAAATATTAAGAGAAGTTCATGTAAACATGAGTCTAGAAACGCTTCGTTTTAGAGTTATTAAAGGTTTTCCTCAAAGATTTATTGGTCGTGAGGGTTCCATTGAATGTCCTGCTCGATCACCAGATTTGAACACAACGTGTTTTTTTAAAATCTATGGGGATATTTTAAAGTGTATTGTTTACGCCTCTCCTGTTTGTTGTTGGCATTTTTAAGAGAAAGTTTCGTAAATGAATGTGAAAAAATATGTTAACACCTTAGGCGTATTCAACAAAGTTAGATAAAGCTTGAAACGTAGGCCCAGAGGATGCATTGAAGGATGACACAATTTTGAACAATTTTTTGGAACAAAATGTTTTGTCTTGTGTTTTTGTTAAACTTTGTCTTGCTTGATTGCATTTCTTCTTCAGTTTGACTGCATATTAATTGAAACATAAAATTCTTCCTATCTCAGAAAATAAGCCTTTCTAGACGCATGTTCATATGAACTTTTCTTGATGTTTGGTCGATGGGAATACACCCTTGGAATATTTTTACACTATTTAAAATACACCCTGTTGTGTATTGTGTGTCTTTGAATTTACTATGCACATTTTATTTTTACTATTGTCACTTTCTGTTGCACTGGGCTTGTAGTCTTTGGTTTTGTTTATCTAATATGAAGCGACCGAAAGGGGGTCCTTTTTTGTACACGTGATAGAATAAGATAATAATTAAGTCTGAGTTGTTTAATTCAGTGGTCCTCCTGGTTGTTATAAATAAGGATTTCTCAGCTATCAATTCCCTAAAATTGGTCCACTTGGGCCGGATTGTTAAGAAAACTATTAACAAGATTACATTGACTTTAGTGATTTGTGAGAAAACCACATACATTGTATTATCAGTGTAATATTCTAGAGAGTAAAACAATAGGATGTATCTCAAACGTTTATCTTAGTACTATTCTGCATTTTACATTTATTCACTTCATTTAATAAGTATGAACCTCTATGAACCAGTTCAACTTCGCTGGATATAAACATTACAATGAACCATCGTATATTGTAGACAGAGAGCGCACGCACGCAACCACACTGTGACGTCACACGATTGGCCAGATATGGCAAGTAAACTTAATATTGAGTTTCATCACAACGAGCAGTGTCGTTATCACATCTATAGCAAGTTAACTTAGAAGGTTAAAAAAAAGTTTCTTTGCATAGGGTATGTCTATACATGCCTTATTCTATTGCATCTCATGATTGCTTTAAATAATTATGGGGCAAGAACCACTTAAATCACTAACCAGAAATCGAGATGTTTTGAGTGGAAGTCTTACACGTATGCAAACATTTATAGATCAATTTAATGATAGAAACACAAGCATAAGTGAAGTAAAGGTGCGTTATAAGAAATTAAATGAAATCTGGGACAAATTTCAGGTAGTTCAATTACAAATCGAACAAACTTATCTAGATTCAACTACTGAAAATGAAGGATATAGGCAAGAATTTGAGGATAAATACTACACAGTTTGTGCAACTATGCGGGATTTAATAGAACACACTACGGTAGCACCAGGTTTAACAATTAACGAGTCAGCAGAATCAGTAAATTCAAATTCACACACCTGTAATAATTCTGGCATATGATTACCTGCTAATAAACTAGTTACTTTCGATGGCAAATATGAGAAATGGACAAACTTTGTGGACAGTTTCAAGGCCATGGTACATGAAAACGGATAAGCGCCTACAATCCAGAAGTTTCAGTATCTTGTGTCATCCCTTTCAGGTCAGGCCGTACATTCATTACAGAACCTACCTCTTACGGCGGATAATTATTCAGTGGCATGGAAGGTACTTGAGGATGGATACCAAAACAAACGTCTTACCGCATCTACCCATATAAGGCAATTGCTAGACATTCAACCTGTCCAGAAGGAATCTGCACTAGAATTACTACAATTCACTAACACTGCAAAGAGTAACTTAAATGCAGTTAAGACGCTCAACATTAACATAACTTTACATGACCTACTTTTTGTCTATCTCTTCACACAGAGAATTGATGCTATGACAGGGCGAGAATGGGAGCTAACAATTTCTGATAAGTCATTCATAACATTAGATAGTTTCATTGAAGGCAGAAGGCAGGCATTAGAAAATATTAGGCCTTTTGATAATGAATATTTCAATTTAGGCAAACATGATATTAAATTCAAGGTAACGAGGTTGCCTCACCGCACTAGTTAGCACTTCACAAAGGCAGTGCCAGTTCTGTGGTAATAACACCCACAATCTGTATAAATGTAATGATTTCTTGTATGCCAGTTTGTATGATAAGAAGCAATATGCCAAATAAAAAGGGCTATGTTTCAAAATTTTACAAAATGGTCACAGTGTAAATGAGGGTCCTAGCACGCACAAATGTAAGAATTGTTGCGCATCTCATCATACATTGCTTCACAATGAATAGCGTGTGCCAGTAGATGTGCATAAAAACGAAGTTAGGCCAAGTCAAAATGGTGGACATCATGAGATCCAGGACCAAAAAGGTCCGGGTGAGTGCAAACAACCAGACAATGCTTGTTTAAGTCCTAATCAGGGCAGCTATTGTAGTCTCTAACAGCGAAACCAAACTCAAGTGTTATTGTCTACAGCGATCATCAAGGTCAAGGACAACCTAGGTCGCACTCACCCCTGCAGAATACTTTTGGATTGTGGTTCACAGTAGAACTTAAACATGGAGTCACTTGCTCAGCGGTTAAAACTGAGAAGTCAGTGCAACCTATTGTCAATTGCAGAAATCAATGACATTGCGTTTAGAGCTTCACAGAGCGTAGACGTGCAATTAATATCAAGGTTTTCAGAGTTCTCGGCTAATGTAACATGCTATGTAATTCCTAATATTACAGGGGCTATGCCAACTACACGTCTAGACATTGGTGAGTGGTGTATCCCTGATGACATTAAGCTAGCAGATGATCAATTTCACACCCCTAGTCAGATATACATGTTTTTAGGCTCCGAGTTGTTCTTGCACCTACTAAATGGTGGGTGGTGGACACGTGATCAAAATTATCCTGTACTATAGGAGACAAAATTGAGTTGGATTTTTGCTGTAAGGATGCCAACGAGTACCGGAAGCAAGCAACCGAGATCTTCAACATCATTCTTCTTGAGAAATGAGCATAACCTAAGCGAGAAGCTGCAATGGCTCTGAGAACAAGAAGAGTTTGTATCTTTTCCATGCACTGACAAGGAAAGGTATTGTGAGCAGCACTTTATTGAGAATATATCAAGGGATGAAACAGGACGTTTCGTCATGCATTTGCCTCAAAGTATAGACCAAGCCTCATTGGGTTAATCCATCATTGGTGCCAAGAACAGATTCCAACATCTGGAAAGGAAACTCAGCAAGGACAAATTCTCCGAGAAAATTATGTAAGTTTTATGGAGGAGTACTAGGGCTTAGGCCACATGAAGCTGTTGCCTTCACCTCATTCCAACTCAAGGTCAGAGTGCAATGATATTATGGAATCAGCGTTCTATTTAACTCATCATGCTGTCCACAAGGAAAGTAGCATGACCAAAAACACACGGGTTGTCTTTGACGCTTCTGCTAAATCATCAAGCGGAGTGTCATTAAATAATATCCTCATGGTTGGTCCTACACTACAACAAGATCTACCTTCTATAGTATTGCGTTTCAGGACACATACATATGCAATTACTGCTGATATCACTAATATGTACAGAAAAATTCTCATAGACCCAAGAGATTATAATTTACAACGCATATTATGGCGCTCAAACCCAGAGGCACCATTAAAACACTATCAGTTAACAAGTGTAACATATGGTACATCATCTTATTACTTTTTTGCAACCAGATGCCTCATACAGTTAGCTAATGAAGCAACAATTAATTATCCTAAAGCGTCAGAAGCTATCAGAAGGGATATGTATATGGATGACCTTCAGATAGGACAATATAATTTTCACAAGGATAAGCAGTTATAGCAAGATCTAATTTAAACACTGGAAAGGGATGAATTCCAACTCCACAAAGGCTGTGCAAATCATGCCTCTCTACTTAAAGTAATCCCATATCAGAAGAGAAAGACACAACTCCCATTCAAGTTCAACCATTCTGAGGGAGTAAAGACTCTGGTTTTTTTTGTGGCATCCTGCACTGGATGAGCTACAATTTGATATATGTGTGAAGGTTCATAAAGGTCCTGTTACTAAAAGGATAGTATTAGGTTTAATATCTTCAATCTTCGATCCACTCAGTCTTCTAGGGCCAGTGATCCTTAATTGCAAGAGATTTATGCTGTGTTTCTGGTCATATCTTTTGCAGTGGGATGATGTGCTACCCATAGAACCACAAGAATAATAGTTTGCTCTACACTCAAATATTACTTCTAAAAAACCTAAAAATACCACGATTGGTTAAGTGTTATGACACTATAACCAACACCCAAATACACGGTTTCGCAGATGCTTCCAAAGCAGGATTTGGAGCTTGCTTGTATCTTCGTTGTGTCAACAAATAGCTTGACATGAGCGCACAGGCTCTGTGTTCTAGTTCATGGGTGGCACCTCAGCAACAGATATCACTGCCTCGTTTGGAATTATGCGATACTTTACTCTTGGTGAAACTTGTAAAGAATACTGCATCGTCGTTATGTCTACTAGTGAATGGCATACATGTGTGGATGGATTACAGTTGTGTTAGCATGGCTGGCAGCAACACCCACAAGATGAAAGACCTTCGTAGCAAACAGGGTATCAGTAATTCAACATTTGACATCAGATTTTGATTGGAAACACTTTACAACACAATTCAATCCTGCTGATACCCTTTCCAGAGGTGCAGCTCCAGAATACCTTTGCACGCACAGAAAATGGTAGTACAAGCCAGTTGGCTGGCAAAGGAAGGTGATAAATGGCTTCATTGTAAGTATATTACACCCGAGGAAGAGACACCCAAACGTAAGAACCAAGCAGTGTATATATAGCATTTACACAATATCCTGAGTGAATTGTCATGAGATTCTCTTCACTAACCAGATTGCAGCAAGTATTAAGTTATTGTTTTCGATTCACAACCAATGCGAAAAAACAGCAAATTAGACACCAAGGTCCGATAATGGTGAAGGAGCTTTGATAAACTTTGTATCAGGTGACCTGGCGGTCTAGGGGTAAGGTGTCAGACTTCTATGCTGGCGGCCGGGGTTCAATACTCGGTCCCAGCACAGATTTATCTGATTACCAAACCCTTCCTTCACCTCTGACAAGTCATCTTGTGAATGTGGGGAATGCCAGGCCTCCACCGTGGTTCGGATTCCACGTTAAACTGTAGGTCCTCCATTTCATCTCACAATCACCCAACCATTACACATTAGCGTAAGTGCGTATAACCCGAACGGGTAATAATACGCGGTGCTAGTAGTAATAATAATAATAATAATAATAAACTTTGTATCATTTCATCAGACAGCTAAAGCTATCATCATAGCCATAAGAGGTTAAATATCTCCAAGATATTAAGGAAATTGGAGGGAAGAGCTTTCTTCGCAATCTTCATCCTTTCTTTGACAAAGACAGTACTCTACGAGTGGGAGGTCAAGTGCAGCAGGCAGAGGTTGAGTATGACCAGAAACACCCTATCATCTTGGCAGCCAGCTCCAACCTCACAAGAGTAATCATCCAAAATGAGCATCTAAAACTACTTCATCCTGGTCCCCAGATGTTACTTGCAGCTCTCAGAAAACGATATTGGATAGTGAATGGCAAGAGTGTTGTACGTCACATAATCCACAAGTGTATGAAATGCTTCAGGCTAAAGGCAAAGGAAGCTCAACAACTAATGGGACAGTTATCAGAATCTCGTGTACGTTCAGCAAGGCCATTTCTGAACTGTGGTGTGGATTATGCTGGTCCATTCTTAATTTGTCAAGGTGGGTGGCGTAGCAAGATCAAGGTAAAATGATACACAGCGATATTCATATGTCTTGCAACAAAGGCTACCCATATTGAAATGGTAAGCGATTTGACAACAGAGGCCTTTATAGTGGCACTTGATAGATTCTCTGACAGACGCGGAAGAAGTAAAAATATCTACAGTGATAATGGTACTAATTTTGTAAGGGCAAATTATTCTCTTCCATCTGTCTATAGATCATTTCAAGATGATAAGTTTAAGGAACAAGTGGCTGGTTTTTCAAGTGTTGAAGGTATACAATGGCATTTTATCCCACCAGGATCATCACACTTTGGTGGACTTTGGGAATCGGGTGTCAAGACAATGGAATTCCACATAAGACGTGTTGTAGGCAATACAAGTCTAACCTTTGATGAGTTGTGTACAGTCTTGGCACAAATAGAAGCTTGCCTCAATTCTCGTCCTCTTTGTCAATTATCAGTCGATCCCAGTGATCCTCAAAGTCTGAATTCTGGTCATTTCTTGATAGGTGGGCCTATCAGAGCAATACTATAGTCAAACTACACAGACATTCCCATGAACAGGCTGTCTATGTGGCAACTGGTTCAACAATGCACCCAGCGGTTGTGGACGTTGTTGTCATCAGACTACTTAAGCCAGCTCTAGCACCGTCCCAAGTGGACCTCTGTATCCCCCGATCTTCAAGCAGGGATGGTTGTGCTCCTAAAGGAAGATGCTGTTCCCCCTCTACAGTGGAGATTGGCAGTGGTGGAGGATATCCATCGTGGTCTTGACAATCGTGTTCGAGTAGCTACTTTCCATACGTCAATCATTGTCGTCAAACTGGTGGTATAAAAGCTGTGTCCCCTACCAATTGACTCAATTGACTAATGCACAGTAGTGCTTCCAATGTTTATTATATTTTATAGTGTTCTATTTAAGACCTCCTAACTTTGTTGTTAAAAAAAATGTGTTATTTTAGGTGGGTGGTATGTTGTGTATTGTGTGAATTTGCATTTGCTATGTGCATTTTGTTTTTACTGTGTCACTTTCTGTTGCCATGGGCAAGTAGTCATTTGTTTTGTTTATCTAAAATGAAGCGACCGAACGGAGTTCTCTTTTGTGCACGTGATAGAATAAAATAATAATTAAGTCTGAGTTGTTTAATTCAGTGGTCCTACCTGTTGTTATAAATAGGGATTCCTTAGTCATCAATCCCGAATACACCATTTATATAATTACTAAGAATATAGTCAAACCAAACATTCACTACTGTAACATTTGCCAAAGGTGCAGCCAGAAAATATAATCTTTTCTGTTTGTTTTATATTCTTATGCTTGTAAAATTTAACTGCTATTATTGAATGTTCATGAGGTTAGTGTGAACATTTTTATGAAGGCTCCATCATGTATTTTTTTCTTGTTCTTTTGGTCTAAAAAGTTTGGAATTCCATTTATTAGACCATGGGTCCATCAATGCGGGTAACCGCTTAACGCCAAACTATCTTATGTATAATTTTATAAACCCATTTACAGTTATAGAAATTACGAGGAAATAGTTAAGCAGCTTTTGACAAGCCAACTCTAATTTATTTTTGTTTGCGTCACCATGGAAAACCTGATTTGAGCATTTATTTCTCTCTGATTACCAACAGTACCAACTCAACTTTTGCTTTAGTGGTATGATGCAACAAATGGAAAGATTACAGGAGTTATTTGTATATTTATCAAACAAATCTATTATATTAGGTTACAATTCTTTGCATGGTTGATTTTAATCCTTCCTCTTCTTTGTCTTTAACTATTTGTCTCTGTTCTTATGTATAAGTAGGTACAATATTTTTCCTTGTTTAAAAATAATAACTATAATCCTACTTAAGTTGTATGGTGCAGCAAATATAAAAATGATGGTAAAAACAAATATATATATAAACTATAGTAGAATGGAAACATAAATTTGTCTGCATTGATAATTTGTCGTCTTCTTTATTTTTGAATCTTTGCATCTGACTACAAAATGCTGTTACATATATCTTACCCTAACACATCTTTTACATACATTATTTGATTAAAGTAATTCATTTCCTAGACTAGGAAAACATTTATTGCTACTGGAATGCTTATATTGTTAATTCGCACCAACAATATTCATTATGGCTCGCAAATGAAAAGGTTAATTAGTCAATTTCACGAACATATTTTATTACGTTTAGTTTCACTCATGGATTATATATTAAAAACGAAACAAATATGTTTAAATAGGATTTGATATGTATTATGATTTCAAATATTGATAAAATGATATTGACATAAAATGTGTAGATAGCTATTTTAATTCTTAAAATTGAAAAATGTCACCTGGACAAGGGAGTCGAGCCTGGCACCTTTGGCTTAGTATGTCAATGCTCTTACCACTGAGCTATCCAGGACTCGTCCCATGCCCAGGGCACAGACAAAGTTCCTTCTCTGTGGCCCAGGGTCATTCTTCACTCATATTTTAAGAAAGAGTCTATGATGGGCGTGCGGAAATCGTCATCTACAAATGTGTGATTCTATTAAAATCACGAGCTATCGGATAACGCAGCCACCTTCGACTCAGTAGTAGGCTTATTACTGCCCCTTGTACAATTATTATAACTGTAAGGGAATGCATATTTAAGAATCAAATAGCTTTGGCTATTTGGTTCTTAGCTATTTTAATGGTTTAAAGTAAGGGTTTTGGTGTTCATTTTTTCAAATATCCCACAATGCCAATAAGTTCAGTTATGTTTCCTAGCTATCACTTAAATTTGAGTGTATGTTGATAATATTTCAAAGTAATGTTATGTGGATCCCATCTATATTCGTTCTATCTCTTTCTCTCTCACACACACACACACACACACACACACACACACATAAACACACCCACTCACACATACATTTCACACTAACTCACACACTTGCCCAATCTTACACTCACACTCACTCAGTCTCACATTTTCTCTCTCCCTCACTCTATTTCTCTCTATGTATATTATGTTATTTGATAAGCGCATTTCTAGTAATTTAATTTACGAAAAAACTGTTTAAGCGATTTTGACCAAGGAGCATTCATTTATAGGCTAGGAGTCCAGGATTAAACAAAAATAGCGTATTTCAATTAAAACCCTCCATCTTTCCCGCTGTGTGCATATAATATCCCCTATACCAATTTTAGGGCCTCATCTGTACAATAATACTTTGCTTACATCTCCATGGAAACCATGATTTGTGTATAGTTGTGTATCAGTAAATAAAATATTTATATTTGGTTGAAAATAACAATAACTAAATTCTTACCTGAGTGGTATGGTGCAACAAATAGATATAGAGCTGAGAGAGGGGCTATTTTAAAGTTACCATCGTGGTGTGAAGGGGGAATTGCATGCTTTGGTTAAAATTAAATATCTATGTAATGTTGATAGCTTTTGAAGAGTAAACTTTTAACTGGAAAGTCAAGTGAGGGCTTATATAAATATTTTCCCAATAAAAATTAGAATACACTTTTGTACAATAACGATTCACTATATCTAATGTATAGAAACAAATTTTGTCACGTAAAAGGACGTTTATACTAATTACAGCGTGTCCTGCGCTAATGTTAAAAGGAAGTTGATCGCATTCATCAAGTGTCAAGCTAATGTCAACTCCAGAATGAGTAATGGCGGCTATTTGGGTCTGTGTTAGGAAAACAAGGAGTGGTAAATAAAGTGTCAATATATTGATTGCGTAGCTTGAATAATTATGTTGTAGTGGTGAGTATTAGATGATTGATGCAATACGCTTGACACTCTGTAATGGTAGGTTCTTAATTATATCGCGGATGGAACGAGGGCAGGAGATATAACCGTAGCCGTAGTGAATTTGGTCATAAAATAGGGGCAAATTTTAGTTTTTCATATCTCACAGTAGAACAAACTGTTTCGTGACATTGTGTACCGGTTTTAACTTGATATTTCTTGTATCTCATTGGAAGTATTCCGTTTTGTTAACGAGTCATTGACACAACACTGCCCTCCAATACTACCCTCCACTCTCTTTCCCAACCATTTGTTTCATCTCTGCCTTCAGATATAAAGATTACTATAATTTGTCTTACATGATTAATTTGAACAATTTTAATCATTTGCTACAAAGTCAGCTGTAACTGATTAGTAAAAGTAAACATATTTCGAATAACTTTGCTTAAATGTTTTGTGTTGTTTTGATTATTCTATTGTGCAAACCAATTTCTCAATTTTGACATGTTGTGGTGAATTTCTCTTCTCATTCTATCCGCCTGCAGATACATTTAAAAATACGCTACCAAAATCTGATAGAGATGTATCTGTTAGTGCCGAGTTATTCTTAAGTGTATTTTGTGGTTTATTTTTCCCACAGTGCCGGTCAGAATAATAATCCTTGGTTTCTGACCAGAAATTCAACCAAACCTCACATAAATGCAGGTGTGTACTGGGACACTGGGAGATAATCCTGGGGGGGCTGTTTGATATGGGCTACCACAACTTCATTAAACTAAAATAAAGATGTCCATTCATTCTAAATGATTGGTTTTAATAAACTGTAATAAAAGTTCCAGTGAGTAAGTCTGAGAATGTCCAAAATACATCATTTATGAAGGTATACGATGGCGTTAAATATAAAAAATCATCCAGTTTGTTGCTTCTTGGTGTTGTTTATAAACGATTTCTTAAGTTAAACTTGTAAACATTTTGTAGGATACAGGGAGAAAAGTGGGAAAGTTTATTTTAACTGAACATGAGTTAGTGCTTCAATATATTGGACAATCGTGAGACCTTTAAATTAGTTGAAAATCAAGTATTTAGTGTGGTCCTCTTGGAGTTTGAGATATAAAGTTGTCCTGGAAAATATGTATTGTGTGACTTTCCCCCTATTTCCCCTGTACCCTTTCATTTGTGTTTAGTCACTCTAGTGAATACTGACTGTTATTATCTTTGTAATCTACACAAGTAGCAGGTTGGGGAGGGGGTGTCATCATTTAAAAAAATCACAAGCCCTTTAATAAATTGGCTGCCAATTAGTTTTTTAAACAATTAACAATAATATTTGCTCGTGTCATTAGAATTAGAAGCTGGTATTTTAAATGGACTCGCTAGTGATGTGATATTCGATAATGTAGCTGAAATAATCACGGGATTAAATTTACTACTACTACCACTACTACTACTACTACTACTACTACTACTGCTACTAATCATCATCATCAGAAAACAACTATTTCCAGCCTGTGTTCGGGTCAGTTTAGTAAAATGCCTCTATCTTCCTCTATCCTTCCACCATTATCCCTCCTTTGATTCTTTAATTTCTTCCATTATTCTCCTCGAACTTTAACACGTTCTGTTATCAGCTCCTATCATCTCTTTCTTGAACTCCTTTGCGATCTTTTTCACATATTCTTCATTTCCAACATTCTCTTTGGTATTATCTCTTTTTCCATCCTCATTAGATGCTCACACCATCTCAGTCTTGCTTCCTCTACTATCTCATGTCCTCACCGTATAATAATATAAATGCTTCAGCTTAAACTAAAACATAACAAGTGGTATTTATAAATGAATGTTAAGGTCTGGTATATCTGTAGTCCCGAGTCCTTTAGCCCCTGCCATCCCTTATTAAATGATACCACCCAATTAAAACTATAGTCAGCGAATGTTATCAAACATGGAAACTGCAGACCATTAGACTCCACTCTACCGCTCAGTCACGGAGATAGAACCACAAAGCTTTTAACGGTCACTTTGTCCGGACCTCTGGAGATATTGTAATTCCGACCATTCATCAGCTCAGCTCTATGTCCTCCGATCTGCTGTCTCGACAAGTCATCTATCACGGCCTGACGTCTCCTAAACGGGCCCCGTGATTGAACTATCAGAGTGTCCTACCGCAATATTCAGACCGTTGTGAGGGTTAGTCTGTACAGTCCTGTGTCGCCGAGAGTGGACCACTACTGCATGTCGATTAGGGATTGGGCCGATTACATTTGAATGAACCTTCTGGAAGGCCCTTTTTACTACCAGAATACTACTATATACAAGTAGTGTATATCTGGTAAAAAGAAAATTCTTCCGGAAGGTATTTGTAAGAAAATCTGTCTCTCTCTCTTTATATAAACTAAGTTAAAAGGGGGTTTTGCTTTTTGCGCCGTGTCTTACTTACTTTCCGGGTTATCCGCGTGTTTATTTTAGTGGGTAGCAATGAAGAGGATAGGATTTGAATAAAAGGTACCCGCATATGCGTGAAAGGAGAGTTGAAAGAGTATATTATTCCAGATGTAATCCAATTTGGTTTAATACAGTGGTTTATGTGAATCTATATTTTGGAGACAGCCTCTTAAAATAACAATAACCGGTTCTACAAGGAGTTATCCTTATCTTTAATTTTAATTCCAATAAAATATATTCTCAGTGTTTGTATCCAAGAAAAGCAGTAAAGTAAGCTACAAGCAACATTAATTATCAAAACTCTTTGCTTTATTTCATAATGGCAAACTAAATATGTATAATTGTGCGTTGTGATCTGACAAATCTAATTCTTCATTGGATACTTTAACTAAATAAATATTAAATTTATTAATTTGTTAGTCAATGGGACGATTAATTTTGTTTGTAGTTTAGATGCGAGTGAAAACTTCTCAAATTGTGTAAACCTAGAGAATCATACTAAAATTGCGACATATTGTTAAATTAGTGTGTTGGTTTTTTTTAAATATAATAATATTGTCTTTTCGTAACGTGCGTTGATGCCATTTGGGTTATTATCTACCAAGATAAATTATAAAGTATTAATTATAATATTTAAATCCAGGAACTGAAAATATATATCAAATAGAAGAACGCTAGCTATAATACAGAAAAAATGAATCAAATAAATATCATCATTGACAAATCAAATATCATAAGATTTTTTTTATAATGGTGATAGTAAACGAAAAAAACATAGCGTATATATAATATTTATGTGTCCAAACTTTTTTTCGAAGTAAAATTTGTTGGGCTAGCATTAGGTTTTTAATGTAAATAATAATTTTATTACTATTATAGATTTCACTTTTGTATATATGTGGTTCTTCTTTTATCATTGATAATATATAGCTTTGAAAGTATTGTCAGATAAATTGTCTTTCTCTTTCGAAAACATACGATATTTCAAATAAAATAAGAAATTCCTCTGGTTTTGCTTTTGTTGTGATCTGCCGGAGAAAACAAATATTTATTTTTGGAAGGCTTTGTCTTTTTGAAAAGTAAAGGAGGTCTGGTAACAAAATGCATCTGGTGTTAAGATGAGCTGTTTCTACCAGTGAACAATCTTAAGGTGGGTGGAAGAGAACACTAATTAAGGTCCCTATTTTTTGAAGTTTTTACAACAAAATATTTCTCTGGCCAAATTAATACAATATTTCTTCAGTAGATACGTTTATTTTAATTTTCTACACGTGGTAATCTCATCAGTTCTTGAAGATTTGTCATGATGATAGAGGCATTTTAATATAAGCTTTTAAATGAAGATAAAAAGTTTTTTTTTCAAATTCCTCTAAATTCCTGGAACATATTTAAGAACTGTTGAGGTCACAAAGTGTAGAAAATAAAATTAAACATATCCACTAGAGCAATATTTTATTTATTTTTGTAAATCATGTTTTGATCTAAGGATTTTTATCGTGGACATTCACTAGTTTTTGAAAATAAAGTTCTGATAAATTTTTTCGGATAACAGGGAGAATGGATAACGTTACATAATGCAGAACTTATGGATCGCACGCATCTCCAAACATATTAAGGATAATTAAGGCGTACAGGATGAGGTGGGTGGTCATGTGGAATGTACATCACGTTTTTGTTGGGAAACCTGGAGATAAAAAAAATCCTTTGATAAGCCAAGACGTTGATGTGATGATCTTTTAAGGATGAAGGAGGTTGTGTGTAAGGATATGGTCAATGGCGAGCTTACATTCTGGTGGCCTTGAATTGACGAATTCCTCAAGTTCCGATAGTTAGTTAAATGTTCTACGCCATACAAACTGTACAAGTGTTCCACCCCTTCCAACCTTAACTATACAAACTATTGAAATTCTAATCTATTTTTATCTACAGAGGAGGAAATATGAAGAGTTTGGTCTGAAAACTTCAAGCACACGTTTGATAAAAACTTCTGTCAGCAGTTGACCATTTTTCATCTCTCGCTCAACTCTCCGTTTTAATAATTCAGTACAAACAATAGAAAGTCTTACTTGTGTTATCCAAGAGTAGCGTTGCGAAGATACGAGATAAAAAAAAAAGTAAAGAAAGAAAAAGATTTCTCTTTTCAAAATGAGATTTTCAGTGACATGGAAAACTTTACACTATTTTGGAAGTTCGTGTGACATTTAAATAAAGGTTGATTTTCCACACGCTTTTTATTTTGTTGGCGTTTCACTTCCAGAACGGGATTTTGTGAAACTTGTTTGGTAGGTAGGAGGAACTTCGTACCCTCTTTATGTGAGTGTCGACAAATCACCACATCTACCTTCCTTGTAGCTTAGTGGGACGGGCCGTGAATTATAATTGGGGACCATAGTGTAATATTAGGTTCTACATGAACTGTTAAAATATTATTATTTTATTATTAGCTTCTAGAGTAGTGTTATAAACTGATTCTTTAAGTGAGTTTATTTTAATTTCCGGTTATGCTATAAAAAGTCTCCTAAAGTATTGTTTTATATTAGTTCTTTAAGTGAATTTTGTTTTTTTCCCTTGTTATGGACAAAATGGCGCCTATAACAGTGATATAAATTAATTATTCAAATAAATTTGATTTAATTTCTGGTTTGAAGCCAAACGTTTCTTATAGTCCTGGTATAGATTGATACATTAAGATTCAATTATACTAGGTTCAAACATTTTATTTAGATGACAAGATATGAGCAAAAAAGCTCAATTCTATCTACATTTGGAGCTATTGTGGCTAATCCTTTTCTTTAAATTAATAGATAATCCAATCAATTGTTTAATTAATTATTGCAGCTTAAGCACCAATCTTCTCTTAGGCATCTTAATATACGCAATCCTATTATGTTTATGACATTAAAGAATAAATCCAAGGGTGACCTGGCGGTCTAGGGGTAAGGTGTCAGAATTCTATGCTGGTGGCCGGGGTTCAATCCCCGGTTCTGGCAAAGATTTATCTGATTACCAACACCTTCCTTCACCTCTGACAAGACATCTTGTGAATGTGAGGAGTGCCAGGCCTCCACCGTGGTTCGGATTTCACGTTAAACTGTAGGTCCTCCATTTCATCTCACAATCACCCTACCATTACACATTAGCGTAAGTGCGTATAACCCGAACGGGTAGTAAGACGCGGTGCTGATAATAATAATAATAATAAATCCAAGCACATGAACAAAACTGATTATTTATTTAGATAAACCTTTCCAGTCAGAATTAGAAGCTAATTGAAAAGGAAGAGAAAGTTTGAAACAGCAGGAAACGGTCATTCTGATTATATTAATCTGGGCACCAACAAACTTTAACATATTTCATGTAAATTGCGGTCACTAGGGGCTTAACCCCCTAGTGCTGAGGGAGGGTTGAATGGTTTCACCAGACTAACCCCTTGACTGAAGCGAGAGTTGCTTCTGTAAAGCTCTCTGCGTAGTTGCAGCTATTATTTCGTAGACTCAGTTAAGGCCCTGGCTTATGACTCCTGGATAAATATTAATCTGGCAGATAAATATTTATATCTGGTTGATAAGTTAAAAGTGCGTCTTATGACTGCCAGATAAAATGTATTTATCCATCACATTTTTAGTGGCAGATTTTAGTACCTGATAACTTTTATCTGGAAGTTAAAATGGTTGTTACCATAGTGATTCGGTGTTTTCATGAAGTCACGCCTATCAAAATCTGTTTTAATTTTAAAATATTGGTTCTCGTGTTTAGTAAGCAGAGGCTCAGGCTTTAACTATATAACGTTAGAACATTTAATTCACACTTTTATATAAACTTACAAGCTATTTGTAGAGTAATATTTATATAAGAACAAATTATCAAAATGTGAAGACAATAAATTAAATTTTGTGAACGTTGTTGCCAACTATTAGCCACATTTTGGCGGACACCAAAATTAGTACTTGCAAGACAACTTAGCCTCTGTGCCCACGTGACGCCGTCTGTTTACTCGCACTCATTTAGCCGCCATTATTTAACAAATGTTGAGTGTTGTAGCCACTTTCCAGGTAGTAACGGTAGCAGTAGGTCTTATACGCATGCGTGCACCAGTAAAAACAGTACCGACCTTGCGTTTTCTGCATAAAAATATATTTATCCTTCAGATAGCTATCCGGCAGATAAATTAATTTCATAAGACGCGTAAAATCTTTAAGTGGCTGATAAACGTTATCTGATCGCTAACTTTAACCTCCCGATAGAAATATTCATCTAGTAGTCATAAGACCGACCCTTAGTATTATAATGTAATTGATGAAGTCATGTTGAACTAGATTGTAGGTAAGCCAATTAATGGGTTACTGATTGCAAACGCCGTAGTGAATGTAATTCAATGCTGACCAAGACTTCTTTAGAATGGAGAATGCTAATAATCCCTACTTGAAAGCTCTGCTTCTCTCTAATTGGTCAAAAGACATAAAAATAAAGGAACCCGAAAATATAATCTTGCACAAGGAACATGGAAGTTTCTCACACTCATTACAATTTATTTCTACAGCAATTTTTCATTTCGTTTTAGTAATAAATGAAATCAATATACTTCAAATGTTATCAGATTATCAAAGATTACAGTTTTTTCATTAGATAATCTGCAACTTAGAATATAGAACTTATGTTAGTTCGTTATTATATACAGCCTCTCTGGTCTGGTCGTTATATTTTCTGGCTACTAATACCGGGTTCAATCCACGGCACGTTCATACTTTTATGTGAAGCAATGGGTCTGAAACAGGACCAACTCAGCCTCGTGAGGACAAATGAAGAGCTATTTAAATGAAAAAGTAGCAGCTCCGATCTAGAAGACTGTGAATAGTGGCCGGAAGGTTGGTTTGCTAACCACATGACACCCTTTTATTCGCAAAAGTTGGCTCTTTCTCCTTTCACCGGTAGCTGTTCGGTTAGTATAGCTCGCGTACAGATTGAAGCCAAGGATATTTTATCCAGTCTGTGAATGTATGGATGTTATTAAGATAAGGTTAACAATGTCTTAAAAATGTATTTCAGGTCTCTAAAGACGAAACTCTTAAGATGTAGGTTTGCACTGTAACACCCTCTCTGTATCCTCATACTACCCGACCAGTGAAAGTAATAAAAGGGAGTGGACGAACTTAACATACAAGATAAATGGATATTATGAAAATATGTAAATTCAACAATGAACAGTTTATTCAATTGAAAGACAAGAGCTCAGTTAACAGTACATGGTCTCATTATATCATAATGAGTTCTGTTGGAAATTATACTCGAAGTAAACAACTTTACATAATTAAAGTTGCGCAAGTGTATTCACCAAAAGGACACATGAAATCCATCATCAAACTGATGGGTCAGTCTGTAAGAGACAATACCATTACGTACAAGTTATAAATGTGATACTAATTTATAAGGGCCTAAAGGGCTCCTTAAAATGGTTTCAAATAACTCGTACTTCCCAGTATACGATATACTAATTTAAATTAAAATCAAATTTGACGACCGTACTACAAAATATACAATACGTGAGAGTTTGGCTTACAGACCTAAGCCAAACTCCCCCGGGACTATCTGATCTGACTAGAATATGGAATCAATAGTTCGACCAATAAACAAGACTTTAACTGTTCAAAAGTATTTTACGTTAATAAAAATATAGAAATATTAAAAGAGTAAAAGATTAAAGTCACTCTAATTCAATATCCAAAAATAAATGTTACATTTCGCTACGTTAATCCAAACTATAAACTAAATTTATAATAGTTACTTCGCAGATCGGAAAAAGTGTTACAAAAAAACTACTATTCCTAACAATTTGATATTAACTTGTGAAACTCAGAAATAAACAAAGTATATGTATGAGAACTAATATATAAGCAAATGTTCAAGCACCCAAAAGGCAACCCATAAAGTAAAGTATTTAGAAAAATAGACGATCATGAAAATAGTCTGATATTTTAAACTGATATTTTTTAACTTATTATATACAAGATTTTAGAGTCGAAAATAAATTATAGTCCATTACTCCAACCATCAAAGTGACGATATGGTACAGTTTACAATTTTTATCCCGCCATTGGCCAGGTCCATGCCAATGGTCTAACGTCGATGGTTGATCGTAAGATAGTCAATTATTGCACGCTTGCACAGCCATTATATAGGGATTTCACTGTTATAGTGGGGAGGCGGGAATACACAAACACACGCAAGGTGACGTCACGATGCCCGCAAATAGTCACGTAGGTCTTTGTTGATGGTTCTTGCTCCATCGGAAACTCAGCAACACTTCCAATCACCCGATGTTTTGAAGGAGGTTCTTATTCCATCCGTCAGAGGTCAGCTACGTAAGTATCCTCTAGCAGGCGTTGTTAGTTCATCCCTCATTACTTGCTAGTCCATTTTGAGCGTCGGGATGAGTTGTTGAAACACCGGACCTCTCTTGCCCCAGTCACCGGTCTTGGATTTCCGCGCGTCGTTCAGCCTGGCAGGATTCTATTGAAAGCAGATTCATATTGTAAGTACTAGAACAGATTATTACATTGATTTGGATTGCGTCGTGAAACATATTGTCCAGCATTGTTATTATGTCTTCTTAGCCTACAAGAACTACAACAGCGAAAAATACTATTGTAGGGATCCTATATTTAATTGAATATATTGGAGCGGGTAGTATGATTTGATGCGATACATCCATTTACGTCAGTATGGGGCGTGGTCCAATTGTAACATTATACGATGTAATGTTACAGCACACAAATCACAAAGTCTGAACCTTGGGACCTAGACAGACAACCAATTTGACTAAAACAGTTTTTTATTCTCCTGAGTACGACCAATATTATTTTATTTCTTTGGATTCTAAACTTTAGGTAATATCTTAACATATATTCTACATATTAAGTATGTACGATTATATAACAACATACCTACTAGGTTCAAACATTTTATTTAGATGACAAGACATGAGCAAATAAGCTAAATTCTATTTACATTTGGAACTATTGTGGCTAACCCTTTTCTTCAAATTAATAAAGAGTCCAATCAAGTGTTTAATTAATTATTGCAGCTTAAGCACCAAATAATATTTTAATTAGCTCAATTTTTAAATCTGAATATAAAGCTAGGTCAAGATTCAGATCTGAGCCAGACCTACACAAGTATTTCCACCCCACTTAAATAGTTCTCCACTCTCGCACCACGCACATGCGTGTACGTTTTCTCTATAACTCTGCCGTTCTCATCTCTCTTCCAATACTGCGATGTATATATAAAATGACCATAAACGAGAAAAGTGTATTAGTAAACTATTAAACTTTGTGAGTGAATATATATATGGGTGTAGGTAGAAAATTCGTGTTCAAATTATTCGGCTTCATTTTGTAACATTTAAACACAATCCACTATTCTGCCAGACCTTCGCATCATCTGAATGAATTTCACTGTCTCTTAAAAGAAAAGCAGAGAAAAACATCTGTCAAGGATGTCCCGGGATTTAATGACATCTTTTTATGTTCGTTTAAAAAGTTTGTCGTCTAATGCCATTATGCTCATTACAGATATTAAACAACTCTTGATATAACCATGTACTGAAGCCATATTTTTTTTTTACCAAACAAAAGTTTTGAAATAAAAACAGCAAACATCACTAACCTTTGCTCGCGTCCTATACACTCCCACCTTAATGAATAATCTTGTTCAATTCCAACCGATCTAGCAGAGAGAGATACACGGATAGTGATCCTAAGGTACATTTTGGTGGTCGCATAGTATAAGACAATAAACTGGACTTCTGATGACAGGAATATCTGGGCTAGAGTACCAGTTGTGTGTCCTGATGTTTGTTTTTCCACTCTTCCTCAGCGCAAATAATTCTCCACTTCCTCCAAACTAAATATAACTTATCCCTAATCCACTAGCCTAATTAGTACAAATGCGTGTAGCCAGAATTGGTAGTAAGACACGGAAATAAAATAAAAAGTATTGATCAAATTTAATACCTGAAGAATCAGGCTAATTAAGCCATAAATACCTCACAAGCTCAAAGTTTCTTCTAGAAGGAATTATTCTTTCATGTTTATTTTATATTATTATTAGCACTGCATCTTAATACCCGTTCGGGTTATACGCACTTACGCTAATAAGATAAAATTGAGGACTTACAGCTTAACATGGGATCCGAACCACGGTGGAGGCCTGGCATTCCCCACATTCACAAGTTGTGATAAATACACGTATTGTCAGAGGTGAAGGAAGGGTATGGCAATCAGATAAATCTGTGCCGAGACCGAGGATTGAACTCCGAATCCCCAACATAGAAGTCCAACAGTTTACCGCTAGACCACCAGGTCACCTTTGAATTTCAAAATAAACTATTTTTGTTTTGCCAGATTAAAATGGAATGAGGTAATGTGTGGAACTATACGACACTGGAGGGCTGGAAGTTCTAAAAGCGGACCGGAACGAGAATGGTAATCCTCCCTTTCCCCTGTGGGGGTTTGTTTCCCGCAACACTTTATGTCATGACTCGAGACGGTGCTGGATCAATTAAGTCTCGCCAAATTAATTTCTGTCGAGTTTACCTTCCTTTCCTCGATCCGAAATTCTTTTAACGCCTCGGCTTACATTTCAACAAGCAATTACACAAGGTTTGAAGGAGCTTTAGTTTACAAAACCAGACTAATTACCTGAAGCTATTTTATTAAAATCCAATTTATAGATATAAACGTTTACAAGTAAAAATACACAATTTGAAAGAGACCAATAACAGAGGATATTTTCTTGGTAATAATAATAATAATAATAATAATGATGATAAGTGGCGTGACCTTTTTGTAACCATGGCTTTTCATGTTTTAAGATTAAATGGGTTTCACTTCCTCGCTAACGTGGTATACAAACTGTCAAGTACAGTACTTTAATAAATGTTTTAAAATACTAAACTTTACCAACCATGCTTCAATTCACCACACAGCCGATGAAAATAAGATGTATTATATATTTTAGAAAACTAAACACCTAATATATATATATATATAAATATATATATATTCTTTAATTGAAAGATCTCTCTTGTATACGGGAACTGAGCCCGGGACGCTTGGATTAGAATGTCAATGCTTTAACCACTGAACTATGCTGTAGTTATCTCGTATCCTGAGTTATTCTTTGCCTTAAAATATGTTAGATTATTTCTTAAAATATGAGTGAAGAATGGCTTTGGGCACGGGATGACTCCTGGATAGCTCAGTGGTTGAGGCATCGGAGTACTAAGCTAAGGGTTCTGAGTTCGATTCTCCTGTCCAAATGATAATTTAAAATTTAAAAATATATTTTAATGCGGCTATAATCGTATTTAAAAAATATAATAGCTTGGCTATTTTTTCCATCAACTTAGTATTTACATTTAAACGTTAAGAAAACCAATTATATTTGGTATACGAGACAGGTTGCTTGTATCAAAAAAAATATAAATTAAATTATAAAGTTAAAATGGACTCACAGGTTTTACTTGGAAATAAATCTCTTCACTATTCAGAAAAAAAAACAATTTTAGCTAACCTACACTAATAATAATACATATATTACTCGATAAAATTGGACATAGTTTGTGGAAATTATATTCAATTTGATTATAGAACTACGATTTCAGTTTTATAGGAAGTGCAAAGTTGAAGTAGACATGTAGTGTAACCTGTAAACAAAATTAAATTATTTCATTAGATATTTAGAGAGATTTCAGATCCAAGTGAATAGTATAGAATAAGAACGATGGAGAAGTAACGTAAGAATCAATGATCCCTTAAATCCTTGGAATCTTATGGTATTTAAGGGATTCGAGATTCGTTAAGATCTCAAAAAATGATCTTGAACGCTATATTGGGAAAACTTTGACTTAATATAACAAATTTTAAACAACTTATTATTGAGTTATATAGACTTATGTGGTTTATTAGCAACAAAATAACTAATTTTATATTAATATAATTATTAATTTGCTAAATAAAAAGGGTTCTCTCTAATAACCATAGTAAACAAATTATCATTTGTCAGTGGCAATACCCTTGAATAGCTTTTTTTTAAAATTGGATTTTAATATTTTAACTTTAACTTAAATTGTACATTTTTAAAGATTATAAAATTCAATTTTAGAAACTAGATTCAAAAGAAAATTTAAGATTTCGATTTGAGAAATATAGGATTTGACTCATCTTTTATTTAAAGGAATAATACTCTTGTTAACGTGGGAAGAGATTGAGGAAAAAAAGAAACTGAACTATACCGATGCCTTTGGCCACAAGTCCACCAGTGCAGGTTTTATTTGACCTGATACAATAACTAAGTGCCCATTCACCGCACATAGACTGGAATTACTGGTAACAGTGAGATTGTGATTAGAATATTGGATGGTTTTTATTAAAGGTGTGTGATTATCACCCTTAATTAATGCAAATGCGGGTAGATTTCCTCTAGCCTGTAACGTCTTCATCCGTACCCCACTTACTAGTGTTAGTATAAGGATAGGTAAAACGGACAGCATAACGTGGTACACAAAACACATTTATTATTACAACTACTATAACACCTTTGAACTCTTCAAGAGTGAACTGGGAGAACTTTTCAACGGTGAGTACAACTGGTTTCTGCGCACGCGTGATGATAGTCATAGGCTGCTTGCGACACTGCTGCTCTCTGTAATACCACAATAAGAAAGATAGCCTCGAACTAAGGTGATTATTGTGAGACTAACAGTTCTGCATCACTACTGAACTCTTGAATAGCACGATAAGAGACATAGCCTCGAAATGTGGTGATTATTGTGAGACTAATAGATCCGAATCACTGCTGCGCTCTGGAACACCACGATAAGAGACATAGCCTCGAAATGAAGTGATTATTGTGAGACTAATAGAGCTGAATCACTGCTGCGCTTTGGAATACCACAATAAGAGACATAGCCTCGAACTGAAGTGATTATTGTGAGAATAATAGTTCTGCAACACTGCTGCACTCTGGAATACCACAATAAGAAACATAGCCTCGAACTAAGTTAATTATTGTGAGACTAATAGCTCTGCAACACTGCTGCGATCTGGAATACCATATTAAGAGACATAGCCTCGAACTGAGGTGATTGTGTGATTAAAATTTCTACAACTTTGTGGCACTGGTAAAATAACATGATGAGTAGGTTACTCTGGTGTTTAGTATAAGAACAACAACTCTAAAGAGTATAAATCACTAAAACAAACATCAATTATTAAAATAATTTGTTGTTGTAACTCTGTTTAATAGTAATATCTGTATTTGCCCGATGAAAACCACAGTCCGATTTCGATACGATAGTCACATTTTTCATAGTATGTTTTTATATTTCAAGCTTTCTGCATTTGTCACCTTTAACAGGGGTGTCATTTCAGTTTTTTCTTGGGGGACGGGGTTTGGAGGCGGGACAAAATATTTAAGGAATACCTTACAGGGCATATTTCTGGGCGTACCCCCTTCTTATTTATCTGAAAGTCTGAAATAAACTATTTTCTATACATTACCAGTTTCCAAGCATAGTTTTTACTTCTTATCTTACATATAAGTATTTACATATACTTGCCCGTTGTTAATATGATGTAGGTGCAAACAAATGAAAAAATTTACAATTTATATATAAATAAAACCCACCTCGATGTTGATGTTAGATAACGCACTGGTTTTGTATTGAGCTAGACTGCTGAGAACGGGGAGATCAAGGTTCGAATCTTAGTCGGGTGAACTGGGTTGGTTTTTCCTAAATGGTTTTCAATTCTCCCTCCACAAAAATGTGGCCTCACTTTCTCTATATTCAACCTTTCCGATTCCCAACTCATTAGCGTAATTAGTACTTAAGCGTATAATCTGAACGGGTAGTAAGACGCGGTGCTAAGCATATATATAAGCAAAAATAACGACATTTTAATTCATATTAACAAAATAATTGAATTTTTACTTATTAGGATAAAAACCACTAATGTAGCAAAGGGTAGCGTCTTGGTATTCATCTTATCAGCCATTAACTAGTTCGTCAAGAGATATATTTTTTAACCTCTTCCCGCAATATTGCTAAAATCATGGAGGAGGTGAGAGGATCATTGGAAGTTGTTGACTGGAAGGCTTTAGAACAGCAACAAATATTTCGTACGAGGTAGCGGTGATCGGTAACGTGAGAACAAATTATAATAGAGAAATACTTCTGAATATGTCACTGATAGCTTTTGTAGGTTCTGTAAATATTCAATAGGAGACGCTGGTAAGTTGAAGGAAGGTTGTTGTTTTGTTTGTTTTTTGCCAGGAGAAGCTGATTTTCCAACAGGTCAACATTTACAAAAGTCTGATCTCTATTGATTATATGTTTCAACACTTCACTATCCAAGAAAGCAACTTCTCCTTCTTGAGGCACACGCGTTGTTTTTATAATATCCTGATTCTCCGTGAATCAGTGGTTGAACCAATCCATAGGGCCTAATCGTATCCAGTATATTAAATAGATTGACTTCGTGTTTCTTTCAGTTCGTCCCACCAAAGTGAAGATCATGCTATCTGCTAGACGTGACGTCACATTCCTTTGTCTTTTTATCACAGTCCATTATACGTTGCTGTTGTTGGACCGCAACTTTGCCTTTTCCACTAGCTCTTCATATTTTTCGTTGCTTCTTATCCTGATCAACTCTTCTTTGGTCCTTTTAATCCAGCATCCCACTGCCATCAGATCTAAATCCTGGAATTGAAGCTGCTGGAAGAAGGAGTATGCTATGCCCAGTATGAGATCCACAGAGAATAAAGATAAATCAGATTGCACCTGTAAACCAATAACATCTTCGCATCGAGAGAGAGACCTAAGATCTAATAGAGGAGCTTAGTGACAGATTTTTGTCAAATCAATATAAATTTGATAGGACTGTGCACATAGGCGCTGACTTGTTAAAAACATTGGTGGTGCTCTATAAAAAAGAGTAAGGGTGGTACAACATTTGCAAATTTTTAAGCACCGAGGGATACCAACTTTATCACGTTTGCTTACTTATCAGATGGCAGCACCTGACGTTTGCTACGCTATAGAAACCTGATCACAGTGCAACCCTTTATCCAAGATAACTAGAACCACAATATTAAGGTTTTAAAAATGCTTAAATATTGAGGGTATTTTTTGGGGAATCTTAATATGTAAAACACTTACATATTTGGCACATATGACTGTGTGAGTCAGAGAGACAGTTTTAATACATTTAGTATCAAACTTGATTTTGAAAATTGCCATTAAATATACATTCATTACATTAATATGTGTGTGATTGGATAAGCAGAAAAAAAAGGAACCAGTTACTAACACAGTCTTGCTAAGCCTTATTTTCCCTGGTAATAACCAACAACTTACGCTTGACTAAGCTTACATGGGTTTGTGCAAAAAAAAATAATTAAAACTTCAAGTTGAAATAAAATTAATTTAAATTGATACATAAAACTATATTTACTAAGAACAATATTCACAATAATTACCTGTGAAGCAAGTTCTGTAATTATCAAACTATAAAAGAGCAAAGATAACGTAACTATCCCAGTTGTGTAAATGATCAATGCAAATCCCATTCTTCATTTAGAACAAAGATATTAGTTATTTTAAATCTATAATCATTGGGATCGAGGCCTTAATATACATTTGAGTATTCATTCTATTTACGTATATCTTGTAAAGTTTAATCAATCCATAAGTTATATTTTATTCTTCTATTATAAAGTAATTATTATTGTAACAAACGTTACCAAAGCATAATCATACCAAGAAACGTCAAATAAATTACCATTCTATTTTGGCTCATTTAATCACATTAGATCATATGAGTGAACCACTTTGATTTATTATGTTACTGGAAAAGTTTTTATTAATGCAGTATTATTTAATATTCTACCATTCCAATCTTTATTTTGAGATTAAAACAGTTACTCGACTATGAACTTATAAAACGCACTTTCTGGCTGTTTTGATACTATCTAAATCTACCACATTCTTATGTTATTATTTGGTTAGTATACCCCAATCTCCTTATCCATAAATATAACCAATTCTATTAGAATTCGTAAATATGAATAAGCTTCCTTAAAATTTTAAATATACATGTAAAAAAAAAAGATCAGTGCGGAATAGTTGTTCAATAATTAAAAATTAAAACTCACTGAAACTGCTTGCAATGATAGTGTGCTTAGTAAAACAATCCCCATCACAACTTCAACTAGTAAAACAGGACTCTTAAATTCTTCTAAATCTTCACAAAGCAGGCAAATTAAATGAAATACATGATTAAAATGTATATTATAATGGTATGCTAAAAGGTTGAATTACAGATCTAGCACAATATTTAACATGACTATGAGGAATTCCTGATAGAATAAACTGCCTAAAAAATAAACTAATAGCATCATCGATTATAAGTATATGTAATTTAACTACTATATACAACTCTGCTCCATTCAACAATATATTCTGTACAACAACAGCTGCAATCTGCTTCAACGAACAACCTGCCCGAACCAGGAGCGATGGTCTACTTACCAGGACATGTCCTCTGACGTAAGAAAATACACCGAAAGAGATTCCACTTTTAGTCCAGTTTACTGACCACTAGAAACTTCCATGGGCATCTTGACAACAAACTGGAAGAGAAACCACGACGTAATTTCAGGCCACATAGAACGAAAAGAAGGATAGGCTATACTTCCCGTTTACTTCGCGATTCCTCTCGAAACCCCCACCACTTGTTTCCTACCTCCTTCTTCTGGGATCGGGATTGTATAAATAACAGCACAGTGGCTTTGGGGAATAGTGTGGAAGTGCCGGTTTCGAGAGCCTGTCACTCTTTCCCCTCTAACCATTTTTTTATAATATGCTTTTGGTGGTGCACTGGTGAGGGAACTGCGAGCTGCTAGTCACCTAATATTTCAAAATTTAAGAACTAAATTATTTCTTTTTCGGAATAATATATATTTTTCTATCTTTCAAAATTCCATTTAGATTAATATTATGTCTTAAGATGGGTGTGCGAAATATTGTCCCGACTCACGTGTGCTTAACTGATACAGCTTCTAGATTTCAGAGCGCTCTGCTACTTTGAGATATCGTTGAGTCAACGATTAAGAAAAAGAAATAAGTTGGCGTCAGGGTCGGGTCAAGATCGCTGGACGAAGTGAATAAAGTCGGGGCTGGGGCCAGCCCCGACTCGGAAGATGATGTCGGCTGTTGGGTTGGTGGAGGAATCATCAGCATCAGCAAGCCTGGGAAGCCCGTCATGGACAGGGAGGTCACGAGTTTCCGCTCTTAGTTTCACAAAGATTCCTCCGTCTGGAAGGAGCTCGTGCTTGGTGGGAAATGCGAGCCAAGTACCTACAACAGTAACCAGGCTGAGACTTCAATGGTTGTGATCCCCTCCAAGACCACTCAGATTGTCTGCGTAGCTTACCCGGGGAGGCACGCGTGAAAGGCGGCTGAAAGAAAAAGTCAGATCTCCCGGTGACTACTGCTTGGGCGAAGCAAGTGGGGCCCCTTCAGCTCTCGGAGGAGAGTGATCCACTGGTGGCTGCCAAAAAGAGTCGACCGCCCTTCTCAGGGCGGAAATCAATACGGCCGTTTCTAGGGCCAATAAGGCTGTCGTCATGGTCTTCCCAACTACCAGGCAGAGGCGAGTGAGTGGGGCCCATCCAACTCCTGGAGGAGAGCGTGCCACTGGTGGTGTTTGCTCTTCTCAGGGCTGGTGACAATTCGGCAACTTCTATAAGCACCAGGGCATCCAGTATAGCTTCCTCAAGTCTAGGTTTGTGGATTGGTGCCAGCCCTCTGCAAAGTGTAGGCAGCGATTCCAATACGGGACAGTCTAGTGGTGACCCTCCAACTCTAGTAGGTGAGCATACTACTGGTGGACAACAATTTATGGGTGGAAACCTAACGGTTGCAAGGGAAGCCCTGACCAGAGGGAGCTCAGCTATCCTTCTCTGGTATAGACCACAATATGTGGCTATGACGCACGCGTTACCGCTAAGGTCCGTAAAGAACTGAGTCAACGCCGGAACCTTTCGCGAAGGGGTATCCAGCGGAAATAAGCACCCGACTAACTACTCGTAGGACTCATAGGACCAAGTCACAAGCTTCCTACGTATTGACAGCTAGTGCGAGTCTGTAGACTTAGAGGGTCTATCTTCAGAATCATACCTCTCATCAACATGTGATGAATGGATCCAGGGGTCAGCTGATTATTCATAAGATTTCGTCGAAGGGGGAGGGCCAGCAACGCCAATAGACTACCGGGAAGCAATTCCGAACATTTTGATGGTACCTTTGGTGGTGGAAACATAGCGAAAGGTGGCCCAGACTAAAGTGTGCCTCAGTCGGGCTAAGGGGGGAACCAACTGAAACTGAAGATTAAAAACGCAAGTCACTCCCCACTCCAACCAGGTACCATCGGGCCTGCCTACAAAGCCAAGGTTTAGATCCCCACCATCATCATTTGTGATATGGAGGGCTACTGCAAGGTTGTGAAGACCATTTGCACCGAGCTTCAAGAGACAGTGGGGGCCGCAAGGCAGCTGGTAGATCACATACGATTCCAATATGTCTTGGAGGGAGCTTACTATGCCCTACAAAGGCTTCTGCCTAGTCTTGGAGTCCAAAACTGGTCCTACGGGCTGGACAAGGAGCAGGTGGTGAAGATCACTGTCAAAAAATTTCTGATAAACAAAAAAAAATCTGATGTGCAGGAAGAGCTGGTGTAAATGGGATGCCCCATGAAAACCATCACACCAATGCTCTCCCAATTTAAATGGGATCGAAAGAATAAAAAGAGTCAGAAATTGCCAAACACAGTCATATCCCTTATTCCTGAGGAGCACACACCAACAAGGCTGTATACTTTTACAGTCCTGTGCTATCTCCGCTTTTTGGTTGAAAAGTTAAGGTCAGCTGGTGATCCCGTACAGTACAAGAAATGATACTGGTTCAACCATGTGTGAAAGGATGGCCGCACCAGCCTGAGGTGTGGGCTCTGTGGTGGTGACTACGAGAGGGGTGGGTACCCGGAGCAGAGGCGATCTCCCACAAGCTGTCTGCACTGCTCAGTGACTCACTCCTTATCCTGGTGGGGCTGCCAAACATACAAGTCCTTACAGGGGGCAGAGACGACACAAGCCTCCAAGATTTGAGAATGGAGTACGGATGGCCAAAGCGTTGGCCAGAAGCCCCAGGCGCACGTTGCTGAGCAGAGGGTGACCATGACTACAGCTCCAACACAGAAGCCACTGGTGAACTCTTTCACTGGTGCGTGGTTAAGGAGACTAAGACATTCCCCCAGACCGAGGATCCCGCCAAATCTGCAGTCCAAGAGCCAGCCCCGGCTGACCCCACTTCCCCTGGTCAAGGGTCTGCCTGAGATCACCCCTATTCCTCACAATACTTTCACCACCTCTCCCACTCCTATAAATTCCACCCCTACCCCTCCTCTCCCCTCAAATTGATTTTTCCTATTGCTCCGCTCCGTTCCACTCCGAAATTAACAATAGGAAATGGGTCAGTCACAGCGAGCCCATTATACGATAAAAGAAGTCTATATAATGATTTTTACATCTATGTGTCTGTGTCTTACGACGTACTAAGACCCATAATATAAGGTGAAGAGAGAAAATGATCAAACAAAATGAATAAAGTGGATTCTTTAGTAGAAATTGTGTTTTATTCATCAAAAGTGCAAACAAAAAAACTTGAAATGAAACTTTTCGGAGCACATCAGCCTATTGACTCTACATTTATGCAGGTGACAAGAAAAAAAAAACATTTCCTAATGTTTGTCACGGTAAGCAATTGTAATTAACTGTAAGTGAATAAAAACAGAGCCTATTTTGTATTAATGGTTTGTTATTAGGTGGTTGTGGACAACAATATGGTGTAAATATCTTAATCATTTAAGTGAAAGAATTAAAATCACGAGGAATGTGCAATTAATTTGGAAAATTGGAACATTCATTTAAGTATCAAATGCTCGAAACAGTAAATATTATATCACACATGGATTCCGTGGCCAAAATTTCAGTCCAAAAACATAATGAACTGTTAACAAAAAATAGGAATATATTATTAGGCAGATTTATAGAATGTTTAAAATATTATGCTATTCATGAACTGGCATTAAAAGACAGACGCAACAAACTTTTGTACAAGTTGTTAAGTTTAATTCAAAACCTGCATTATTTTTACGATTTCTATTTGTAGATTTGTTTAGTAATTTTATATTTATAGTTATTTTTAAACATTATAAAATCTTAAATGAATTAAATGTAATATGTTAACACATGGTATTAAAAAATAATTACTGGTAAGCTTTGACCTGGCCCCACCAAATAATTTGTTCTTCGCCACTGTTATTAATTACACTAATGTGGCATTGGTGGGTAAGATAGAGTTTTAGAGGTAATTCAGCTGCATTTGCATAAATATAGAGGGAAAACATTTAGAGAAAAATACTCTCATCACACCCGATCATGACTTGAACCCCAATCTCCCCGTCAACAATATTCCAGTCCATTCTAGAATGACACCTTAGATGAATAATTCGAACACCGAACGGGTAATTTGTTATATACATTTCAAACCACCTCTTATTATCCTTCAATAATGGTCTACTCTTACATAGTTATAATAAAGTACTTTAAAGTTTAACTATAAAATACTTTCCAGTGATCAAACTGTATAAGGCATCACTCCCACGCTAGAGTGGACTGCCGAGGAAGGAGAGCTCGAAGGTCGATAAATACACGTATAGACCGAACGGGTAGTAAGACGTGACGATAAAAAGAGTTATATATATAAATATAAAGTTATGCTGAATATTGAATTCTTACTGCTCGACTCGGCAGATAAACCTTGCAACGTCCTTCAATAAATCTCCCTCTTAACATTCCAGTTCTCTTTTACAAGGGCAAGACTTGGTTATCTAATATCCGCGGTGGGACCTAGTCGTTGTTTAATAGAGCACCACACCTCACCCCCACCGTTTCCGGTCCAGGGACTGAAGTGGCTGTGGTCCACGGTGGATGGTAATCTACACGTACAATAGAGCTCGGTTTCATTAACAGCGTCCATCCACCCCCGCGCCACTGAACAATTTATAATGCACATATAGGCAGCAACACACTTATTCATAATTCCAGGAGCAGAGGAGAACATATATCAGACCCAGTATTAGTGCTAACAACTGTTCATGAGGATATTGCACACCTCCTCGGACGCTGGGATTTTAATCACACGCACACACACATACACACACACACACACACACACACACAGGACTTGCAAGGGCAGGATGGTAACAAAAACAAAACACGTTTGGAATATTTTTCACATTAACGCATGCAATATAAGGCACGTATAGAAATATGTCGAGATGTCGATAAGAATATTCCAGAAGAGGAATTAGCTGTCAAACCGGATCTCGAGAGTGGAATTTACCAACAGCGTGAATAATTATATTAATTACAGATGAATAGAATTCAATTACGTCTGTGAAAAACAGTTTTTAATTTTTTTTATTTTAAACACCATTAAGTATATTTGTATTTATTTAATTTTCAAGGGAGACTTTTACCTATACATGACTTCAACTTACAAACTAGTGAGAAGGAAAGATATTTGAATGGCATGGTGGGGTCCTAACGCATGCCTTGGACACCCCTGACTGCCGGGTTTAAGGACTGTACCCGCATTTGCAAACAGCCTTCAGTACATCCTACCCGGTTTATTAGGAAGTTTACTAGAATTTGTAAACACTTCAGCTTCCCTTGTAAACTATGAGTAGAGCTAAAGACGTGTTGAGCTCGACTTACAAGCCAACTTGATTTTGAAGCAGTCAAATTGATCAGACTAGAAGAGTTGTGTTATAATACACAGATACCGCGTGTTAGGTCGTCAGGTGCCACACGCACCCCTGGAAACAGCTTCACGCACCCCCGAGAGTACAATAGCACCAAAGTCAGGGAAAAAATGCTGTTTACTTGGAGGCAGGAATGTTAGCCACTCATAAAAATACGTGCTAGTATATAGTGCCTTATACTCCCACATCTTCAAGTATCTTTGTGTAAAGCAGACTACTTCCTTCATCAGTTACTTTAGGACTACATGAAGGTGTCTCTGACTGGCTGAAGCATTCTCTTTCTTCAATCAAACATTCTCTGAATTGTGTAGATGCTAAGTTTCTGAACACATTTTATAAAAGTCTAAACATGCTGATCAGATAAAATACCAAAAAAGAAACATTGACATTAAAAGTTGAGTAGAACTAATAACCATTTAATAAAAATACCCATTCAAATATATGTATAATATTATGTGAAATATTTCGACGTTTTTATGGAGAGGATAAGAATCTAGTGAAAGACCCACATGTTTTTTGATTAAATCATTTTGATCTATAAATAAAATACTAAAAATAGGTTGTGAGTCTAGCCAGATTCCAATAACCAATATAGCAAATTAACAACATCTGGAAAAGGTATTAATTAGTTTTTTTTTGTGATTGGATATACTGATGATTATCGATCTCACCCTACGCCTAAAATCTAGAGGCCAATACTGGTCTAAAAGAGGGTGATTGGAACTTAAGGAAAAGATTACAACAAAAAGTAAAACATTTGCAAGTTAAAGAAATATTTTAATTATTTATTCAACGTAATGAAAAGAGGTAAAACTACAAATTACATGGCCTTGCAAGTAAAATTGAAGTGTGTTGGAAAACAAATAAATCATGGCAGAATCTGCACTTTCGCAGTACGTTTGAGAGTATATTTTAATCTCTCAAGTTAAATTATTAGTTTATTTTAACAAGTCAGGAAGCGATCAAAAATATTAACAAAATCGTTAATATTATAAAAAAAATCGTTCAAAAAACCTTTCTTAAATGATTTACAAAGCATCTGATACTCTACTGTGAATTTAGACAAACAAATTTAAGATCAAAATTTAAATTTAAATATCAAATCAGATATTTATTAAACATTTAAATAACTAAACCTTATGATGATTACAAAAATATTAAAGAACCTCTTTTAAATGGCTTACAACGAGTCTGATTCACCACTGTGAATACAGACAACACAAATTTAAATTTTAGGATCAGATATAAATTTAAATATCGAATCATATATTTATTATTAGCACAGAGGTTTGACTTCCCGACCAAAACTCAAACCATCTCAGAGCTATTACCCTCAACATTTTTAAAGAATTCGACAAATTTCCTACATTTTAATATATTTAAGTAGAAAACAAAGCATTGTTAATTTAGAATATTTGTAATTTCTCACTATAGGAATCGGTGAGTTTTTAAAGTCAAAATTTATTAACAAAAAAAAAAAGTTATTTTACTATCTACTCCTAAGAAGATATGTATACAAAAATAATCTATAAAATACACATTATCAAACTAAATAATTTAAACAATTACTGGTAACCAGACGAGTTATAAAATAATATTTAAAATACAAAATTTTAAGCCAGAAAAGGAATAAAAAAGTGGCTACCCGAAATTTCAAGAAATTACAAAGATACTAGCACCCAAGCGGCAAGAGGAAACATTAAGTATTCAATAACATAATTTACTTTCAAAAATAAAACCTTTATCAAAGAATAACAGATGCTTACACTGACTGATTCCATCTACATAATAAACCTAGGTGTTCAAGATAATCAAACCCATAATCGAAATACAAAGTTTATATTATCGATAATATATATATATATTTATATTATCGATTATATATATATATATATACTTATAGCCATCCTGGCTAGATAATGTTATAGTCCAGAATAGGACTTCTCGTGGAAGTGTCGGATTTTATAATTTTCGATGCTAGCAGCTTATTATGAAATTGATTATTAGTAGTATAACGTCACATGCCAAGCAGCTGGTGGATATGCTACGTCTCTTTAGTCACGTCCGCTAGTCTTTAGGTGTGTGGTAGCTCCATTTGACTTGTTCCCAAGACATGAACACCAGACACATGGTGAGTGGCTGCAGACTCTATCTACGTTCATTTGGTCACCTAGACCAGTTCAAGAATACGATTGGTCCTCATGTAGCTCTGCTGGCGCAACCAGAGCATTTCTGGATACCTCTATTGGAACGTTTTGTTGCTACATTATTCATAGCTTGTTAGGACTTCTCTTCTTTTTAGAATTTGGTGCGAACAGGCTGGTTATGGAAGTCATGCTAGTCCGGAAGATACAACGAGTAGAGCACCTACATAAGACATAGTAGGTTTTTGATATTTAAACATGCTGGATGTCTATAAGTATAAGTTTATTTGGGGTGGTAGTATACTAGCTAGTCTTGCTTGCATTTACATTGCAGAATGTCTATATGTATAGGCTTATTTGGGTTGGGTAATAACATTATTATATTAGCAGTACAATCTAATGTTACAGACGTAGTTGGATAATTTGTGTTCAAATGTGTCTGCTTCAATTTGAAGTATTTTTACACATCCCACAATCCTGTCAGGTTCTCGTATCAACTGTATGGATTTAACTTTTTCTATCAGAAAAGAAGGGAAAACTTATCTTAGCGGATAAATACCTCACAAAATCAAAGCTTTTTCTAGAAGGAACTATTCCTATATATTTAAGCTCAGAAAAATTAAAAGCAAGTTTCTCTTGGTCTGTGCCAAACCTTTTCCGCTGGTTCAACACACGAAGCAGTGGCGTAACCAATTAAGCGTGCGTCCCATTTATTTTTGGGCCCGACTTTTCCAAGTCAACTTAATAAAGGTTATAAGTAATAATTATTAATTCTAAATAATTACCAATTTAATAATTACACCTTATAATGACCGTTTTATCCACGATTTTGTGTTGGGAACTTCTTCAGTCAGTCAAATAGACCGCATAAATAATTAAAAAATATTAGCACTATTTTAAAACTGAATGAAATATTTAAATAATGCCACAACTTTGTTATACTTTACAACACTTAATGATAGACATATTAAACTATCTAAATTGTCAATAATCAGGACATAATTTATTTGATGACAAATAATTATTTCCACCCAATTTATAGTAATCATAATTTCCCCTTCGCAGGCCGCCTTATACCATTGCCCCCTTCCCTAGTCCCATCTCCCCCCTCACATTGCAAGCCCTCCAGTGTTACGCCCCTGACCTGAAATAATCTTTAGTTTACTGAATATTATTATATGTTATTTGTAATCATACTAAAATAGATTCAGGCAATTCTTATTTTCAAAAATGTTGACCGATGAATGTGATCAAAGACACGTAGTAAAGAGTAAGAATCTATTTAACCAGCCTAACTGTGCGGTGATGTAAAGAGAAAAGAAAAATAATTGTTGAAGTAATTAATTTTATGAGTACACTTGTATTAAAGTAAATAATTCATAACTGTGGCTATCTCAAAATATCACAAATTGCTTCCAAGTGTTTTTAACATTCATTATTATTATTGAATCGATTGCAATGTCTTATATTTCTAAAATGCTGTTTCACTCCTGTAATTACATATAATTATACTTCTTGTAAAAGAAAATATCGTGCCCGGTGCTAGTGATCCATAATTCTTTATAATATATATTTTATTTATTGAATAATAATCATATTTGAATGAAAACTACTTTCCAATAAAACAAGCAGCTTAGTCTAGTTAGAAAGTATTATGGGATAACACAATATTTATTTAAACCCATTTTCACTGTGTACTAAGTAATTAACTATGTAAATGTTACCAGAAGTCTCTTATCAATGATTCATAATATAGTTTTTAATGAAGTCTATTTATTTAATTTTCAAACACAACATTTCCACAAACGAGTTAAAGATGAACGATAATATAACGATAATATTCTTCTATTTCTTTTTACAGTAGCCATGATTATGGTACTTAGATTATTGAAACATGTCGAGAACATCTAAAACAGCTTTCTTCTAAACGCTGTTTTTTTGCTAAATGGAGTAACGGGAAGTAACCAAGACTGGACTTAGATCTACTATTCAACCTTCACTAATTATTACTATTTTGTTTCATTCGTTACAACAAGTACTTTAACTACCGTTGTCATAACTTTGGGTTTGACTAAACCTGTGTTTTTTAATTTGGATTTAACTATTCATCCACATGTGCTGTATTGTAAACTTCGACTTTATTTTTTTATCTTTCGTTGCTAATATTGTATTTTTAAATTATTTTTATGTACTTTTAGACTTGTTGTCAACTTATATATTTTTTCACTAACTGTGTTGACGATGTTATTTTTTAATATATGTTATTAAAAAAATGTTTTATATGACACTATGTTATGATTTTAAGCACAATTCAACTAGACATTTTTATCTAGAGTCATTTAATTGTCATTCTAAATATTTATTAAAATTAATCCATTTAACTTATTTATAATATTACTGGGTGCTTATCTTGGGTTTGTATCCACGTCCCAGCCATATGAACGATAATGTTGGTATCACAGATTGAGCTTTGATCACAACTACACACACACACACACACACATACACACACACACACACAATATATCTTCCAGGTAAGGATACGTGTAACCATGTAACCACTTTATCCTCAAAAGAGGTTTTACTCCTCGTGTAAACATATACGAGTGTACGCTAAGGCATGGTTGACACTTAACCATATTAGCCCATGTGTGTCACATTCTAAAGAAATTATATATTTTGGAAACAAGATAAATAACCTATTTAATATATATGGGATGCATAGGAGATATTTTGTGAAGAACCTGACTTATGACATTGCTATGAAGTAGAAATGTATTTTCATTTCTGAGGTTTATTAAAAGTTCAGATGAGACAGAAAATGTTATAGTTAGAATGAAGGTCTTCTTGGTGAGCTATATATATATATATATATATATATATAGAGAGAGAGCTCAAATTCTAATATAAAGCATTGTCACAGGAATTAGGAATATGCACAAATTGTCAGTCTTCTAGCTCAATTAGAAGTGAAAGAAAAATTGGTCTGCAGGTTTGATGACAAAGGTAATGAACTAATATAAAAAATAATTGTTAATCAAATTCAATACTAATATGATCATTATATGTTGAAGTGCGGTCCTAAAAAATTTAAATTCAACCAATAACATATTTGTAAATATTTACGATGAATAGTAAACATGGCGTCTTTTATACTTATCAAGACCTTCATTCTATTTATAATATTTTCTGTCTCATCTGAACTTTTAATAATCCTCAGAAATTAAAATACATTTTTACTTCATAGCAATGTCATAAGTCAGGTTCTTCACAAAATATCTCCTGTGCATCCCATATATATTAAATAGGTTATTTATCTTGTTTCCAAAATATATGATTTCTTTAGAATGTGACACACATGGACTAATATGGTTAAGTGTCAACCATGCCTTAGCGTACACTCGTATGTGTTTATACGAGGAGTAAAACCTCTTTTGAAATATATATATACATATATAATTCGGTGCAACGTTCAATCATTGTAGGTCATAATTGGCCTATCAGCTATTCTGTATTCATACTTGAAATGGATCTAGGACCTTTAACGTATCCGTCCAAACATTATCCTCTTTAGTTTTAATAATATCCTATGTTAAATGTAGAAAGGAGATATTTGATATTACAAATATAAGGAAAGAAACCTAAAGTTATAATTGAAAGTAGCTTGATATTTAGCAAACAAGTTTACGTCAAAGAATTAGATGATATAAGATTAAATAAGTTTATATATTATAAAAATATTAAATTTACTGAGGATAAATTAGGCAAATAAATGTAGAACGTGATAATAAAACCATTGATGTTATCAGAAATACATATTTGAAACAAGAAATTTATAAAAATAAACAACTCTTTAAAGATTAAATGTGGAATTGTGATTTCAATTTGTTATTAAGTTTTACTTTAATTTCCAATGTACAAATCAATTTAACTTTAAATTTCAATTAATCGATCAGTTTAACTTTATATTTTAATGTAATAATCAGATTAACTTTAAATTTCAATTCATTAATCATTTTAACTTTAAATCTCAATTGATTAATAAGCTTAATGTTAAATTTCAATTTAATAATCAGAGCTATAAAGTGTAATGTGATATACATCTCACATGTAAACATTCAACAGTTTATTTATAAATATCTTGTTTCAAATTTGTATTTCTTATTAAACTCGATGGTTTTATCAATAAGTTAAACATTCTCTTTTGACCAATTTATTCACAATAAATTTAATATTTTCATTAATATATCAACTCATTTAACCTTATATCCACTAATACGTTGACGTAAATTTGTTTGCTAATTATCAAACTATTTCTAAAAATAACTTTGTTTCTTTCCATATTTGTAACTATTCTACTTATGTTTACATAACTAAAAAAGTATATTTAAAAACAAGTTCTTTCTAAGATATACCTTGTGCCAATAAATTATAAGTAGAACTTACTCCTTCAACATAAAAACGTACACAAGCATGACATACATGACCCCGATGGTGATCAAGAGAAGCTAATGAGGTGAGGCAGTCTATGTCGCAGGAGTAAGCACCACTCCATTAATTTAACGGCGGAATGTATATTTTATAAAACAAGCTTTATATATTGTATTTTTATTTTTTGTTGTGAAATTAGACTGGTTCTAAAAATACACAGCGTTCAATAAATCAGTATATTAGTACACCAATCATAAAGTTCCGTAAAAATAACCTCCTAATCCTTAAACTAAAAACAATATTAGCAAATTATAAATTTCAAAACAGAAACGATAAATCATTTATCGGCCACTTGTTGAGAAGAATGTGTAATTTACCACAACACATGGACATAAATAATACATATATGTTTATTTTATGTGCTCTAGTAGTGTTCAACCATTACGCCAGTCAACAAGTATAATACATTAATTATTTTAATATGATTAAATAATTGGATTTTTATGAAATTAAATCATTAAAATGTTATTTATTATAAAACGTTAGGAGCCTATTAGTTTTATTTTGATAGAAGATTCTGGATGTAGCAAACTATTTAGGTGAGTTACTTCTTGATATAAATATTGCTATACGCATAGTTGGGTGTCAGCTCAATTTGGTCAAGTTTACAGATGATGTAGACGTATAGGTTCAAATCCGGGCACGGTGGTTTGGTTTTCTGCAATAATTTCCACATCTTCTTCCATGCAAAATCGGATTTATTTCCTTTACTTTCTTGATCATAAATATTCGAACAAACCAAAGGGGTAGTAAGACGTGGACGTAAATGAATACGAAGATATATTTAATAAATATTCTTCAAAACTAAAGGAATTGTATTCAAATAATAATGTAAATATTTTGGAAAATTAGTTTATTTGAAAAACTTTAGATGGTTTTATCAAATTTATATATTATTGTTAATTTATGTGAGTATTTTGTAGATAAATAGGGAATGTTTGGTAAATATTTTTAAATTTTTTATTCATTAAATAAAGTAAAATACAGATCTATTGAATATCTATTTACTGACTAGTTTTCATTCCTTTTAATATCTAATGTGAAAGTCAAGTCTGAACCCAACTTTAAATAAAATTGAGTGGTTTTAGCCACCAACAATTATAGTAGTTATTTTACATATTTAACTATGAGTGATTGGGTTAAGTTACTAATAATTCTAGTAGGAGTGTTACATTTATGTCATTAAAATCAATAGTTTGTGTGTCTGCCTGTCATGGGCATTACTCAATATCTATAACACTCAGAGCTCTGAAATTTAAAGATTAGTAGTCCGTGAGCACGAACATGTGTACCCCAAAACAAGAATTTTGAAAATTTGATTTTTTTAAATTTAATTAAACCGAAAAGATCAATAAATATTAACGCCATGAGAATGCTTTCCTACTACAGTTCATACAGATGTGCAACGCGGGTCATAACAGACCCCCTGAAAAAACATGTGCTCCTTGAAGAGTGACTGAAAGCAGTAGGCTTAGATTTAAATTTAGACGTCCTTTTTTAATCTTTTAAACATTCTTACCATATTTACATATTTTAAACATTTTACCCTTCTAATCCTTTTAACCCATTCCACCCAGTTTACACTTTTGATCTATTTTACACTTTTTAACCTTTTTATTCAGACTTTTAAACCTTTTTTTTACAAACATTGATTAGATTTAATTTTACTAACTATACCATTTATGTACTTTGTATACCTCTAAAATATTTTTGCGGGGCTAAGCTGGGTAATTAATTCAAAATGGCCAAAAAGGGTAAAATATAAATCCAATTAAAAAGGGCAGTGGCTCCAAAAGGGCAAAAACCTACATAAGGGTAAAGAGGGCACAATCGAGCATAAATGGTAAATGAGGAAGAAAGTAAGTCTAATAAATTTAAAAAGGTGTCTGATTTAAAATTTGTATGAGATAAAAAAAGGTAATAAGAATTAAAAGCAGAAAAAGGGGTAAAACTGGTATAACACGTTAAAAAAGGTTAACGGGGTAAAAAAGGGTTAAATAATTAGTTCGTGAAAAAAAGGTTAAACGGGATAGATGCATTAAAAATGATAAATTCTTTTGATTAGATTTAATTACAACCCTATAATAATCAATTATTTATCCTGTGAGACACGTCTTCCATTTTTACTAACACCAACAGGCAAGGGCTCAAATAGTTGTGTGTAGAGTAGTTATAACCTAATATTAGAAAGGCATATCATATTTTAAAACACATTCAGGCTATATTTCTATTTTGGCCTTGTGTATTAGTCAGCCTACTTTCGAATTTGTAGGGAGACCTGGTGGTCTAGGGGTAAGGTGTCAGACTTCTGTGCTGGCGGCCGGGGTTCAATCCTCGGTCCTGGCACAGATTTATCTGATTACCAAACCCTTCCTTCACCTCTGACAAGACATCTTGTGAATGTGGGGAATGCCAGGCCTCCACCGTGGTTCGGATTCCACGTTAAACTGTTGGTCCTCCATTTTATCTCACAATCACCCTACCATTACACATTAGCGTAAGTGCGTATAACCCGAACGGGTAGTAAGACGCGGTGCTAATAATAATAATAATTATTTCAAATTTGTATCACAATTCAAACAAATTAAAGATTTATATTTAAACATAATTTAAGATTTGGTTACGATTCCCTGTAGTTTACTTTATATACTAAAAATAACAAATCTACTTTATAAATTCTCCTTGCTAAAAAAGTATACACCAGTGAGTTATTTAATTAGTGTTATTGGTATTAGCTAATACTAATCATAGTATATATTATGTTAAATTATTTGGTATAATATTGTATCAATGTTTCATGACTGTTTAGTAAAGGTCTGTGGTTCATAATAATATATAACTTCAGAGGTACTTAATAAAACACAGCAGTGGTTGAGTGGTGTAGGATGGTTTATTCACGTGACTCTCTTGGTAACTGATCTATGTTATGTATTAAATGTCCCGGGAAGGTTTTATCTGTGTTTTACATGCTCTCCACATCAGATTATGTGAACTAAATGTTAAACAATTTTCATAGTTTTTAATTATTATACTAGATAGTTAGTTCAACCCATGTGTTAATTGTAATAATTACTAAATAATTAAGATAAAACTTGAAAATAAATTTGTAATTTATTTAATCATAAAACATGTGAAAACATTAAAAAATAGTCAGACAATAATATAAGGATTTATGAAAGGGATAAAGCTTATGTATGACTAAATACTTTATGATTTAAGTTTTCCATGCATAAGACGTCATATTTTAACTTACATTTTCCAGCACCATACACTATAAACCTAAATTTATGCTTATTTTCTAGTGCTTTGCTTTATTTTCATTGTAGCTATTATTATTCCTTTTTTTTTTT